>BROJ01000019.1:0-23555 GCA_026008555.1 Fistulifera pelliculosa
TGTGAAATACTCGAACGCCACCCTGAAATCATGACATGGGAGAAAATAATGAAAAATAGTTTAATATATATTGCAACATTTTAGTTTTCCATTTGGTTATCTTCAAAAGCTATTTGTTGAATATTTGTTATAGAGTAACGGCGTTCTCTTACTTGATGCGCTTCTTAGTCATCTTCTTCATCTTACCAGCTGCAGCTCGTCCTTTCTTCTTTTGAAAGGTCGAAGGGCCCAGGCCATCATTGAATTCGTAATCGTATGCCGTTTCTCCTTTGGCCAAGCGTCCCTTGAGTCGGGCTTTCTCCTTCTGCGCGCCGCCTCCGTCAACAACATGTTTGAACACTTTCATGGCACGTTCCGCTTCTGTGGAAATCACTTTCTTGTCGGTACTTCCTTCGTACTTGCGCTTCTTCGCACCAATGTGGTTCTTCTTGCGTTCGGGCTCTCCTTCCAACATCTTGTCAAAGTTTCCGAGAGACGCGGTCGACCGTTGGGTAGCCAGTAAAGCATTTGCAATAGAAGCTTTTCCGCGTTTCATACTCTTGATATCGCCGCTACCCTTGGTTGGCTTCAAGTCGACTGGGACACCGGACGGTGGAACATTGTAGCGATCGAGATCACCACCAGCCTTGCCAGACAAGCGGGATTTCTCACGATTCTTGAGAATTTTGTTCGTTGTGCCCTTCGCAAGCTTTCCAGAGCGCTCTTCGTTACGCATATGGCTCTCCAAATTCTTGTCCTTGCGAGAGCGCTTTTCTTCGCGTTGTTTTTCCCAGGGGTCGGCATACGGGTCCTCGTTCCCTTGACTTCCATGATGGGCCATTCCTTGGTGTCATCGTTTGCCTTTCGATACCCATGACGGAACATCCATTCTCCGGTATTTTCATCAAACACTTTTGCGATCGCTTTTCTTTATTCAATGAAATGCCTCTGAGCTTTGCAAACTTTTCCCATTTTGTTTCTTTTTTGGGAGGCGGAGGAGGCTGCGGAAATATAAAGATTGTTAGATCACAGTATACATTATAATCATTCACGAGCAAAGAGAGCACAAACTTACCAGTTGACGAGGAATTTTACTTCCGTCATGGATCGGTAAGGAAACCATGGGTCCTATGTCACTAGACTCGATTGGAAGCTGCCACAGGGCAGCGATAAGTTGAGTACAACCGGATGCGGCTTTCTCCAAAAGATACTTTTCGTTCACGGCGACCTCCAAGGCTTCGGGCGGTATTGTTATGTCTTCTTCATCGTTGTACTTTCCTACTTTCGTGATGTACATTTTAGAAGTGTCCATCTGGTGGGAATTGATCGCCAGCAAGTTATGCATGTCAAAAGTACATGGTTCTGTGCCAGCAAAGCATTATTTGTGGTCATCTTTCGAGCGCCATCCTCTTCTTGCTCGTCGTCTTCCTCCTCATCTTCCTCCGAATCGACATTATCCTCTTCGTCGTCATCACTTCCACTATTTTCATTTTCATTTGAATCAACACTACCATCACTGGCTACTTCATCGTTTTCGTCGTCATCTTCGTCATCACCTTCTTTGTCGGAAAGATCGGCAAATTCGTCCGCCACCGAGGCGTAATCGACCTCTTCCTCTTCGACCTCCTTACTTTTCTTCGATTTTTCTTTCCTAACCCCCATAGTTCTGTTATAAACTTTACAGCTTGCTCAAACAACAAGAGTTCTATAGTTGTTGCAACAGAAGGTTTGCGTTTTCCGTGATATCGTTTTGTTTTTTTCGTTGGAAGGTGCAAATTATTTTTTGTTGTTTGGTTGGCCTACAAAATCATGTCGTCTGTGCTACGTACGTGACGTGTGGTTCGCGCGTGGATGCGCGAATGGCTAGCTATGAAGACGAAGAATTATTGATTGCTGTTTTTCGCCTCATGGCACTTAGCTGAGTGTGAACGGCGTATATTTGTATCTAATTCTTAGACGAACAATAGGTTGATGATGAAAAACGAATAAAGTGGAAAATTAGTCGAAACGGAATTGCAAAGACCCTTGTCTCTTATGTCATGTGATATTTGATAGTAAGCTTTGAAAGGGCAGGGGCACAGGTCAGAGGACGACGGGGTCTCCATGATTAGACGGGTAGTCACCTTGAGGAGGGTTGTAAGGCTCTTCTCCTTGTCCTCCTGCGATGTAAGGATGAAGTTGTGCTTCTCGAACTGTCATGCGATCCTCCGGCATCTTTTCGGTCATACTGGTGATCAATAATGTTGCTTCGCGGGGAATCTTGGATGGATCGCGCACCTTAACTGCTGGTGGGGCGGATCCCGGGAAGAAGCAGCAGCATCCCTGCGGAATTTCATCTTCGTCTTGATTGTCTAAGACGACGGATTCGCGCTCCTTCATGTATTCGGATAGAGTAAAGTTGGGAGGCACACCCGTAATTGCAACTCGTAGTGTCCAACCCACAGAATACGAATCGACGATAAGCCCATAGTCTGCCACACACTCTGTCATTGCGGCATTCTCTTTTCCAAAGTCTTCTTCCGTCTTGTGTCGCAGTTTCTTTCTTATTTCTGGAGCAGCATAGGCTTTGGTTCCGAGCGCGCTCATGGATCTAATGTTGTGTCGAGCATGGGACACGCGTTTGCTGGCGTTTGGTTTGTGATCAGGGATTTGCATCGAGACCCCGAAAGTCTTTGTCGCACGCCTCCAGTACCCATGATTTCGTTCTCAATGATATTGGTCGGCGTAAAAGATGTATGTCTCAGTTTTGATGCCGCCGTTTCTACCATTTTCGCCAAGGCTTCGTCGTCTGAAGCGACGGAATCATCTTCGGCAATCACATTGTCTCTAATGTTCCTGAACGTGGTGGGGATCTCCGCGTTTTGCGATGGCTTGGGCTGCTCCGTGTTGACTTTATTTTCATAAACAATCGAGTTACGCAGGTGACGGGTCTGTGAATCAATTTCCTCCTTCTCCAAGGCCCGGGCAAACCCAAAGTCCACTAGGAATAGCTTCCATCTCCTTTCTTTAACTGCTCGTTCGCCGTCTTCTTTACTGCTCCAAATGGCATGATCTCTTGTCCAGTCGTACTCTTCGGTCGGTTGCAAAGCATTACAAGCTAATATGCAATTACTAGGCTTGATGTCCCTATGAATCACTGCTCTTCCGTGGAGGTAAGAAACAGCCGATATCAATTCACGACTCACCAGTCGAGCCAACGGAAGTCCTAGCGCGCCCCTTTTAACAACAAGTTGATGCAAATTGGGCCCTCGTGCCAGCTGCATCACAACCACTCGAGACCCTTTGTGCACAGGATACGCTCGAATCATGCGAATAATATTGGGATGCTTGAGTTCCGATAAAATGGCAATCTCTCGTTCTGCATATACTTCGCTCTTCTCGTCCTTAATCTTGATCTCTTTGATCGCCGCAAATTCGTCGTCGTTTTCGTCATCAGCTTTTTCTATTCTCCGGGACATCCATACCATACCGAAGGAACCCTTGCCGAGGACTTCAAAGCGCTGGTATTTTCTCTCGACTTCTTCCGGCCATTCCTTCGACTGAGTCTCGAAAAGCTCCGCCATGTTCAGTGAATTGAGATCGCGAGGAAAATTTTGAATGTGGAAAACCAAACAATTGGTATAGAGGCTGCAAAGGCGTTTTCGTTTTCTGTCTCAGTGGGGCTCTCCAAATCGAATTGCACTGACTGTTGCCGATAATCTTTTCATAAAGAGGAAAATGCAAGTGTTATCGTAAATCGTTTGCCGCATGCGATGTCTCTTTTTTCTTTCATGTCGCGGTCCGCGGTCATCCAAGCGTTGAGAAAAGTCTGCTTTGATGGGCCTATAGCGTTCGGGTTTTTCATCGTCCCACATGTCGGCAAGGTGCGGAGCAGTGCGACGCAACGACCCTGACAAAACAACAAAATAATATCGCGTACCAGGTACCGTACCAGGTATCATTGATCATTGCACCAAACACTCCTATCTCCTCATACTCTGTAAACGTCGCTGATTGTGAAGTATCTAGATTGCTGTTTATAATAAGGAACACTGCATTCATAGACAACATTTCCTCATTTCAATAACGGTATCCTAGACATGAGAAGGCCAACGATTACTACACTGTGTTCCATCCTTGTGATAGGAGTCTCGACAACAGCCTTCCAGACTCCTCATGCCACGCGTTTCACACGACGGCTGTTCAGTAGTACGCCGGAATCGGATCCATCAAAATCAGCGACATGAAAGAATTGATTCTTTCACTCTCCCTCGAACCAACGGACGAGTCGCGACGCGAGCGATTGGCTCGACTGTTTAGCGACGCGCTGGCCAAACCCAATGGGGCCCCGAAGCGGTTCACGGATCTATTTGATAAGACACTAATTGAAGTGGGAGACCGAGTCCGAAGAGAAGCGCTCGAGAAACTCGAGCAGACGCAAACCGAGACAGCGGACGGTAGTAAATCACCAGAGGAATTTCAAGTATGGGCATTGATTGATATGATGGTGCAGTCGAAAACGCTGGTGAAAAAGGCGAAGGGGAACTAGGAAATGGCGGAACGTTTGCTTGAACTGAAGAAGCAGTTGATTTCGCTATGGCCGACACATGGCCTCTCTTTGGAGAGAGTAGCAGGAAGACACGTAGTTGTACGCTTGTACGCTAACGATTAGCTACAAAGAAAAACTTGCGGCGAAAGTATGTTAACGGAGTGTTAATAAGCAAAAGAGCGAATATAGGTTGTAAATTCGCTCACGGAAGATGTAGGATGAACAAGACCGATCCGTGTCCAGCTTTTGATGCTCTCAGTAATAAATAAATACCGGTCAAACCTCTTGAAATACCCTATTCAAAGCTGTTGCTTCTTGATTTGCTTGGTAGACTAGACCCTATGTTATGTATCGCATTCAAAGGTTCAAGGTAGCTTCGCCGTCGATTTGGCTCGACGGAGCGTAGGGACATTCGGGTTCGGGATCGTGCCAAACGAATGTCTGATTGTAAAACAAAGTATAAAGTTTTACTCTAAATAGGTGCCGGTACGATCCTATCTGTCATTCACGCGAATCTTACGGCACTTTAACATCGTATACCAGTACAGTACCAGGTACGGTAGTGCAGACGAAACGCTTCCACAACGCAAACACATCAAAGCAAAGCGGTTGTCCAACGCATTTGACATGCGCCTGCACGCAAGAGTTGCTGGTTAAAGTGCATGAAGTTAATTCATAAGAACATTTTCGAGCTATAACAATGACTGATAATCCTTTCGCTGGAACCCTCCTCAAGGTCAGCCTAACATGACCGGTAACCCTTTTGGTGCGATGGGCTCTGCTAATGCAGCACCGCCGCCGCCGCAGCAGCAAAGCAATCCGTTTGGCGGCTCTGCCTATGGGCAACCGGATAATCAAAGTGTGACAGGCCAGAGTTTCTCAGCTTACTCGTATGAGTCGTCTCAGCAATTCGCGGCGCCTCCTCAACAGCAACCTCCTGCCCCCGCGAGTTACAATCCGTACGGTCAGAATCCGTTTGGTCAGCAGGCGTCTCCCCTGCTCCTCCCCGACCAGGCCCCTGCTCCTTCACCGTACGCCCCGTATGGTGCGGCTCCGCCTCAGGCACCGGTGCACCCTCGTTAATGTTAATTATCTCAGTATCAAAGCAACCCCTACGCTCATCCGCAGCCTGCTTATGATAATTCGATGGTCGTTTCTCAAACGCAAAGCAACCCGTACGGAGCATATGCACCTAGTCAGCCCAGTACAGGCGGAAATCCGTTTGATCCTTTGCTGCGGCTCCTCCACCTCCCCAGCCCCTGCACCGGTCCTTTGATTATGCGCAACAGTCGGCGCTCCGCAAAACGCACCGCCTTCGGACGATCTCGATTTCTTTGGAGGAGGACCACCACAACAAGCCCCGGCGCCCCTTCGGCTCCAGCCCTGCTCCTGTTGTGGATGTAGCCAGTCTTCCGCGTTATCAGCCAAAAAGTGAACCTTCTTCTTCACTTCGGGGCGACGATCACCCTGCCTATCGAAATGTGGAAATGTGTCGGCGAACGATGAAATTCCTGCCGCTTCACCTCGGAACAAATTTAGCTCGGAGCTGGCACGAGAAGCTCCATGGGAGCTTCGCCTCTTCCCAAGGCCGAGTTGGTACAAAAGCGGGGTTATGTTTTGGCGCGAATCTCCTTTCGCACGATAGTGATCAAGAAATGGAAGCAGGCATTTTGGATTCGTTATGGACCGCACACAATGCTCTTTTTCCGATCGGAAGCAGATTTTGACGATTGGTTGAACAACCCTACCACGATCAAACCCAGCGAAACTTCTTGATCAAACTGGCAATAAATTTCGTTCATGACTTGTACAAACCGAATGTCCGCGGATACCAGGTAACACAATGTCGGACGAAAGCGTACGGCAACAAGATGGTACGCCAGTTCAAGTTGGAACGGTGGATGGATTATGGACCAACCATTGCTGCTGCTTTCGGGTCCTACAATCCCAAGGAAGTGGATGACCTACGTGAAGCTTTGGTCGAGTGCATGAGGAATACTCCGTTGAGCGGGGGCATTCGAGCCACGGGGCTGTTCGTCAACCTCAGAATCGTGAAGAATCGGATCGCAGTAAGTGAATGAATGACTTGGGTTTCTCGTTTTGCGACGAATCTTCTTCTAACTTTGATATTGCAGACGGTAGTGATGACGAAAGAGACGGCGAGCAGTCTCCGAGAGAAATGAGATCAAGGCACAAGAAACGAAGGATGATGAGCCCGGTGAAGAAGCTGATTTGCTAGATGTAAATAACTGGGATGATGTACCGGCTCCATCGGCAGCACCTCTTTATGACCAGACACCTTACGGATCGGCTCCCAACCCGTATGGGGCACCTGCGCCTGTAGCTGCTTACCCGGGATATGGGCAAGCACCTCAGCAGCCGTACCCAACGGCCGGACAGCCGTATCAAAATGCGATGGTTCCAATGGGCGTGCCGCAAGCTTACCAGGAGCTCCGTCCGTGCCATACCAGCAACCACAAGCTCAGCAGTCTATGGTGCCGTTCCATCAAGAGCAATCGTACCCACAGGCTCAGGCTTATCAACAACCGGCTCAGCCACAAGGATACAACCCATATCAACAGCAAGCTCCTCAAGACCCGTGGGCCACCCCGTCACAGCAGGTGCCTTCAACTCAACCCGCCCAATACCCAATGGGTTATTGAGAAGGACATTGTTTTCGACTCGCAACTAACCGCAGTAAGGAAAGGTTATGTAGATCTTCAAGGTTGTTTCAAATGAGTTTTAATACTTTTATCTTTTGTCGCTTTTCTCGGTGAAATCCTTTTTTAGCTAGCAGGGTTTGTCGAATATGCGAGATGATTTCCTCGTTTACTTGGATCAGGAAAGTGAATTCGGCAGACCTTCCCACTTCTGCACCGAGTCAGCTAATGGATTGCTTTCACCATCTAGACCGAACACGAATGTACAAGCATCATGGACTGGAAAGCTCTTTTGTCCAGAGCCTTTCGAGGTATATAAGGCGAAATAAGAATCGATCGAAACAAACACGCCCGTAGTAGTGTAGTGGAGGGTCGGCGGATGATGATGTGACTACATCTTCAATATCCCATTGATTAAAGGGTGGCTGGAGAAAGTAAGAATGGTTGAGAGGGCTCAATCGCAACATACAACACGCATCTACTGATCATCAACAGGATTCATACCTTGGTTTTGTGGTTGATTTGAATCTCACCCACGTTTTTCACCAGCAGCGCTTTCGCATTAGAAACGAATTGGATATCAGGATCTTGTTGTTCTCCATTTCTTCGTTCTGCCCGTCTTGTCCTTTGGCAACCGCTTGGCAAGGAAAGTTCCAAACGATCTTGTCGTAGAGGCCAGGTTTCGCAGAGTCTAGCGTTTGTTGAATTCGCGTGGCATCCACCTGAAAATGGAGAGATGCCTGCCCGCTCCAATTCGGCCATGGTTTCTTCAATCTGTGGATATACCTGAATCAATGTTTCCTTTGTTTCGTACGACGTCGCCGTCAGACCAGTTCCACACGACAGGATTTTAGCCAATGCAAGACTGAACGAAAGTCACCATCACCGACCGTTAGAACTTTCATCCCTTTTGGTATCCCATCGTCCCAAGATCGCCTTTTCGCGCAAGGACCGAGGGCACTGCTCGGGTCGCTGATTGGGAACGGCTTTGCAGAATTCCTTATCCAGGGCGACATCGAAGCAGCCAATTTTGTACGCACATGGAACGCAGCCGTGGGATGAAGCACAGTGATAGGTTGTGTGATTAGCAAACAATCCAGAAACATTCCGAAGGAATGGCAGGGATTCGTCGTGAGCAGGTCTTTTCGTCGACGCCTTGCGTCTCTTTTTTGCTCCATTACCACTAATTAGCGATCAATCACTGATGCTTACTTGGACCGAATCGTTCAACGATTTCAGAACGGTTAATTCAATATGATCTTTTTTATTTTTAGAATAAAAGAGAAGAGATATGGCGTGTGCTTCAATCATAAATAAAAAAATGGGCGGTTGGAGAAATTTATGCGAAGACAAAACTACGCCTACAGAAAACTGTAGGCGTGGGATGACAAAAGTCAAAGTGTAGTTTGTAGTTAACTCGTAGAGAACCGTTACGATACACTTGATTATCGTCGTAGGCTTGTCTAAAGGTGTCCAGTCTTTAGAAGCAGACGATACAAAGGAATTCGTTACGGAGCAAACGAATACGAAAAGGGGACAAAGTGCAATTGAAGATCAAATCGCAAATTATGGGCAAAGCTTGCCATGTTCGCACGAAGCCATCCAAGATCCAACGCCAAATAGCAGAACTATTTGGGCATTGGTTTGTCGACTTCCCACGAACAGTAAAGCATTACTTAGACTAAAATCATACTCTTTCTCGCCTAGAATCATGCACGAGGATGCATTAGTTAGGGGCTGAAACTTTCCACTTAGCCCGAAACCAAAGCCTTCTTCCTTAAGTAACTCGTTGCACGAATAATACATAGGCCGGAGTCTTGAGGTGGCGTAACCATCACCAGGGATAGGGATATCCACTTCAACTCTCCCTCTCATCCGACTGCATGTATCGAGATCTTCATTTCCGGCGGAGCCAGAAAAACACAAATAAAACCAATGGTCCAACATTGGCATCAAGTTCTGCGTCATAGTATTGGACAGTACTATGAAACATACGTCTTGACGGACCTTGCCACAAATTTCACAAATAGGGACGACAACGATCGGTCGTTGTCACCATTTCTGCACCAGGTACCGATTGTTCTCAAAGGCCGCGCGAGGCAGGGGCTTCGTGAAATAATCGGCACGTTGCTTGTCCGAAGAACACTTCTTCAAAATGAACTCGAGCGCATACTGCCAAAACCAATGCCATTTCACCAGGAAGTACTTGGTGCGATTGGTAATGCGTTGATTCTGTGCGAGTATCAAAGCGCCTTGATTGTCTTCAAACACAGTAGCATTTACAACTGTTTCCACATCCGCAGGCATCGCCAAAGCATTAACAACCTCTTGAAGAAGTTTCTTCACTGGCAGGAGAACCTTCAAGGCCTGGGAGAGAGCGGAATATTCAGCTTCGAGTGTACTCAGAGAGATGTGTGTCTGCAACTGCGATTTCCAAACAGCCGGGCATCCACAAATGAAAATGATGTATCCAGTTCGCGACTTTGCCGAATCGGAACTCCTCGAGTCTTCGGCACCGTGAAGCGAACAGAAATCTGCATCAACGAATAAGTCCACAGAAATGTCTTTGGTGGGCTTGAAAATCATTCCTTTGTCGCGAGTTGCCTTCAAGTATCGGATGATAGTTTTAACTGCAGTAGCATGACTCTGCTTCGGCGCTGAACTGAAACGACAGACTTGACTCACTGCGAATGCGATGTCGGGGCGACTGTTTGTGGATAAATACAATAACATGCCGACGACACTCGAATACGACCATTCTTCATTCATTTTCTCACCGTCGGGGTCCGAACCAAGTGCAGTTTGTGACGTAGGCATCAGATTTGGCTTGCAATCCTCCATTTTAGTAGTGCGTAGAATCTTGTCAATAAGACCAGTCTGGGTCATAGTAAATTCGCCTTCGTCAGACTTCTCAAACTTGATACCCAAAACTCTTCAAAGCTTCCTTCTTTCGTCAGACTGAATTGCTTGGCTTCCAACTGTCCTACTAACTTGTCGATGTCTTCGGGATTTTCGCCGCAATACCAGCATCGTCGACGTAAAGTACAACCATCATATCCTTCTTGTAAAAGAAGCATGGATCATGAGTTGTCGGAGTAAAACCAAGTTCTTTCAGAGCGTCGGAAATGCAAGTATACCAAAGTCGAGGGCAATTGTCGTTCCGTACAAAGACTTCTTCAATCTGAGACAGGTGCCTGGTCCTTTGGTAGATCGAAAGCCTCTGGGCAGATGTACCCAGATCGGTTTCGACAATTTTGCATGTAGAAACGCATTGCTGAAATCGATCGACACCGTAGCCCATCCAAGAATTAATGCCAAAATCAGAAACATTCGAACCGAAATCCAAGAGACAACGGGTGCATACGTCTCGGAGTTGGGTCGTTCTTGTTCCAGATCACCGCGAACGCAAGTGCGACCTTTGAATTTCTTGAAACTTCCATCCGGTCGGCGTTTTCTCACAAATGTCCAAGTCATCGGCACGATCGGTTCTTGTGCATCGCTGATCGGTACTTCATCCCAGGAATCGTGAGCCTCGAGATCCATGATTTCTTTGACAGCGATTCCAACCAATATTTTCGTTCATGTGTAATTTTCATTGCCTGATCCCAAGTCAACACATCCGGATTCGAATTTGCCAATTTTGCCTTGTAGTTGAAGTAGGCATCGGCAACATCTGCAGTGACCGCCGGATACTCTCGTAGCAAGTAAGCCAAATAACGAACTCTGTTTGAATAGGTTGAGTCATCCGAAATATTTTCGGGCATGGTCAAGTCATCGGTGGAAGAGGGAACATCATTTCGTCTTTGAACGACAAGGTATCCTTCGTTGTCGAGACGTGCAGGAGATCGTCGAGTACGGATGCTGCGTCGCAGTGGTGCCGAAGCGGTAGTCGGAGTGGTAGCGGTCTTAGTCGGCGCCAATTTAGGTTTAGACACAGCTAAAGTCGGTGGGGACGGGGTCGCAGCAGAAATAGGCGTAGTTGTCTCAGACCGTTGCGAAGCGGTGGGTGTTTGCGAACCGAGTTCAATACCGGAGGGTTGGTGCACTTTTCTCCCTCTGAGACGAAGGTGCAACCGGAGAATCAACCACTGGAGCAGGGTGCGATTCTGAATCAGAAACGTCAATGGTCGAAGAGACGGCATGTTGAAGGATTGATGTACTCCCTCTGTTCGCCTGACTCCCTCTGATTGGTCGGTGTAGGGGATTAACGCGGGTGACGGGCTCAACGGGACGGAACTGCGGTTCGGAAGGAGGCTCGATGGAGAGTGATGTCGGTGGGGACACGCGATCCATAGCTTCTTCGATCGGTCACTATCCATATTCGCACGGACTATATCGGGGTCGGGGTAAACAGGACGGTCGCCTTCAGGATCATCGTCGTCGATCACGTAGTGATGAGTACCTTCACCGAACATATTGTCCCAAGCTGGAGTGCCTAGCTCGGAAGCTGAGTCAAATCGGTGTGAACGGTACTAAAAAGGTCATCAAACACCACATGGTACTGAGGAGTGATGGCTCCTGTTTCCAAGTTCAGACATAGAGGGACTGTCGTGGCGTGGTTCGGGCTGACACCCATGTACATCTGCCGTTCCGACTTAGGGTCCCAGCGCGGAACTTTCTGTCCACCGTGAATTTGCGCATCCAATACGTACACTGGACAACCCCAAGTATGCAGATCGTGGAAACGAGAGTTGGGCCAGCGTGACTTTGTGAACAAATCCGAAGGACTGAGGCCATTGAACTTTTCCATAGGCGTGTGATTGTAAATGTAAACAGCGTGCTGCACGGCCATCGGCCATCGCTTGGAGTCAGTAACATCGGGCCAATGGATAGCCGCGCATGAAGCATCATCGCCCGAGCTAGGGACATAATGGTCTGGATCCTCGTTCTGCAATACCGTTGTGATGATGTGCTCCTACGCCAGCAAACTGCGTCGTCTGCTGGAATATCTCCAGGTGTTCACCATAGCCTTTCGATGTGAATGCCGATCCGTTGTCGGAGAGATATGATTGGACGACAACTCCAAAATCTCTACAGTGTAGCTCATACGCGTTCTTAGCCATCAATGTCTCGTGGGTGGTCAAATGCACTTGTTCTTGAATGAAAACGTACGACGACGCATGATCCACAAAAATGGCACCACCACAAAATTGTTTCTTTTCATCTTCTTTTCCGTAGGAATTAAACAATCGGCCTCGAGTAGCACATTGAAAATGATCGACACTGACTCGCTGACCAGGTAAGAGATCGCCTGTTCTGATTGCGCCTTGTTTTCATGAATCACTTTCGACTTCAAACCAGGTTTGCTTCGCTGTCGTTGTTTTGCAAACTGACACGCAGCGCACATCGGAAGCGGCATGGAAGATCGACATGCTTGCGAGTGAAGTCGCCGAGTGGCTTCACTGTGCGCTAAGATTCCCATCCGCATGATGAACTGCACGGAGCGCATGTTCAAATGCCCGAGTCGATGGTGCCATTTGAGGAGTTCTCGCTGCGCTGGAGACAGGTTCATGTTGTTGTTGATCGTCGTCGCCACAGCTGCATTGAGGGCTCTATGAACCTGGGGCCCAGCTTCCATGGAATAGGCTTCTTTCACAGGTAAGTTAGTTCCTTGTTGCAACATCACAGTGATTGAATTCCTTGCTAACTCGTCACCATTGATCGTTGCTCCACTCAGTTTCAGCTGCCCGGCCTCCTGCACAATCGTCTCGTCTGGGTAGGTCCGCAACAGATCGCTGGTGCTGAGGAGCCGGACTGTTGTCTCGGGAACCCAGAGAGCGGGAATTTTCAACGTGCGGAGCATTCCCTCGTCGTCTTGGAAGGACCAAGCCACATGGCCAAATCCTTTGACTGACGTCTCACCGTTCAGTCCGTGGATGATCATGTCGGAAGGCGCCGTTTCCAGCTCGCCAACGAAGTCATGGCGGTTGAATGTTACCGAGATGCTTGCGCCTGAGTCCCAAATCACCGGAAATTGATGCTCTTTCTCCACATTGTTGCTCATTGCTGCGCGAGGATAGGTGAAGGCTGCTTTCAAAGCAGCCCAGAGACTGAAACTGGGAGGTTTCGGGATAGCCACATGCGCGAAATGTGTGATTCCACAACAATCAACCGTGTTTCTGGGACATTTGCTGCACCACTTGGCTCTTTTCTCGGCTTGAGGGTATGTCTCGTTCGCTGTTGCGACCCTGGAGTTTGTGTCGCTCGTGTCGTGCGCGCGCAAAATGATGCCAATTCGCGCACAGGGCATCGCAAAAGTTCACTGGCATCTGAGAAAAACCGTAGGGGAGCTTTGCGGGAACCTCGTTGCGAGTTTTGCTATTTTTGCGAGTGCGAGTGCGTTTCTCCCTCAAGAGGCACTGGCGTTGTCTTGGACAACGAGTGCTTCTTGAACTTGATCTGCTTGTCGAACTCGGCAAAGCGGGCAGCATCGAAGCTTGGAGAGACAGCTTGTGCCAAGCGAGTGTAGGCGTCAGCTTGCTGTTTCTGGCGGGCCTTTGCGCTTGGCTTCGGAGGAACTGTCGAAAGTGCGTCTGCATGTCCTTGACGATGTGATCGGACGGCAGCCGACTCAACTTTCGAAAGCGATGCTTGCGAAACTTCGCTCCATTTCGACGGAAGTATCGTGGATAATTCTCGAACGGAAGTGCTGCAAACGGGGAAGTTTCACGAGGATCAATCGCTGAGTGCCCACAAACAGCAACAAAGCCAACAACCAGCCCATCGGAGCGAGAATCCAGCTCACGGGAAGGTACGGAAGTGAGAGACCCAACAATACACTGGCAAATGGGAGCGCCAATGCTGACAAGGATGAAGTCCAGCTGGCGGGTCCCACGGAAATTCAGCCATCCAAGCGTAGTGGTCGAAAGCGAGGTTCGCTTGATGGATGTTTTCTTGTTTGTTCTGTCCGTCTTTCTTCCCAACGTGCGTGGCGGTGCCGTGAGTGGTCGACCAACGACCACATTTTTCGCACCAGTAGAACTTCTTGCCTTGGTACTCTTTGACTTCACTCTCTCCCGGTTTGGGTGCTTGTCGCTTGAAGTTGTTTTTCCCTTGCTGACGCTTTGGGTTAGGAGAACGATGCTTTCCGACCTTCCCATGCCCTTTCTGAGCTTGCCCGCTTCGGATCAAGCTGCTTTCTCGGTTCGGGACAGTCGCGCGCAAAGTGATCCGGCGAGTTGCAATTGAAGCACTGCCGAGTGTCATTTGCAACTACTGGGTAAGCAAATCGTCTAGGAGCTGCTCGCCTGTCCTGAGAGGTCTTCGCCGGATCCCAGATTCCATCGTTCAACATACTGCGGTAATTCTTAGTCGCCGCATCACAAATGTGATGATAGTTGACCGATTTAGAATTAAGATACTTAATCCTCTCATCTTGGCTCAGATGACTTGTGCGTAGTAAGGCCTTCTGTAGTTCCGCTTGCATCGTCAATAGTTCGTGACGGTAGATGTCGCTTGAATCGAACTACTGTTGGCCGAAAGGAAACTCAAGAGCATGTCTTTGATGAGACTGCTGTCAAATTGACCAATTCGAATCAACTCGTTTGACTTGAGGCGGTACTGAATAGCCAGAGCCGCAATATCTTGACCGGGATAGTTCTGGGGCTTGAAGGACTTGATCTCCGCCTTGATTCGCTCTCCGTAGGTGAGCGAGACTGCGTGAACAATACTGATGAACGCGAACCAAGCCTCAAGAAAAGAGGGCTTGTCAGTGACCAACGAGCGAACTTCTGTAGCAAGAGTCTCATCAATACTATTGTAAAAGTATTTGATCTTTTCTTCACTGTTCGCCTTGTCCATAGAGTCGTATTTTGCTACGACTTCTCTGATCGCTGTCCTAGCGCTGTCCGGATCCACGAATACCGAGTGGTGCGTCACCACGTTGAGAGACTGCGATTCATCGCGCGGGTCGCGCAGATGGCCGATCGGGCCGAAACCGAACATTTCCGAATGTTCTGTTACCTTTCGTTCAAACTCTCGGAGATCGTCGCCTGTTTTGAACTTCGTTTCTTCTCCGGTAATACGAGCCTTGAAGGAAGACTGCGCGGTGCGTATGTCTGTAGCGCGGTACATTCCAGCGGTGATGGAATCCGGCTGTTCGGCAAGTCCGCTCCAATCTGGTTTGGGAATGCCACCACACCAAGCCACGAGGCGACCGCCGACGGTCGAAACGCCACCCATCAACGGTGTCATTGGGGGCTCGGAGTCGCTTCTCGATTCTGTTGCCAAGCGAATGGCAGCTGCAAGCTCTGCAACAATCTCAGCGGTGCTGGGGTTTGCCGGAGGCACATTTTCGGGAGGCAAGTCAATGTCCGCCATGTCAAGAGTTTCTTGAGACCAACCGTCGGTTTCTTGCGAAAGATCGTCGAAGACGAAACTCGGAGAGCTTTCTGGAGCGGCAGATCGGGCCGATCTGTCGGGAGTACTCGAGTGTCCGACACGATGTGTCGATTCAGCTGAAAGGGTAAGAAGACTTAAGGGCGTCCCCTCAAGGCTTGAAAAGCAAAGGATCTGGGCTCAGCAACCAGTCAAAGTGTAGTTTGTAGTTAACTCGTAGAGAACCGTTACGATACACTTGATTATCGTCGTAGGCTTGTCTAAAGGTGTCCAGTCTTTAGGAAGCAGACGATCACAAAGGAATTCGTTACGGAGCAAACGAATACGAAAAGGGGACAAAGTGCAATTGAAGATCAAATCGCAAATTATGGGCAAAGCTTGCCATGTTCGCACGAAGCCATCCAAGATCCAACGCCAAATAGCAGAACTATTTGGGCATTGGTTTGTCGACTTCCCACGAACAGTAAAGCATTACTTAGACTAAAATCATACTCTTTCTCGCCTAGAATCATGCACGAGGATGCATTAGTTAGGGGCTGAAACTTTCCACTTAGCCCGAAACCAAAGCCTTCTTCCTTAAGTAACTCGTTGCACGAATAATACATAGGCCGGAGTCTTGAGGTGGCGTAACCATCACCAGGGATAGGGATATCCACTTCAACTACAAAGCAAAAAAAGTGCAGAAAATCTGTACGCGCGGAAATAAGATGGCGAAACCTCGCGTATAGATAAAATCGATGGGTGAACTTAAGTGGGCGTACAGAAATTCTGTACGCACGGAAAATTACAGAGAGAAAAACAACAGGCAAAAAAATGGCACGAAAAGGAAAATCTGTTCGCGTTGAAAACCGCGCGTACCTGCCCTTACAGAAAATCTGTACACGTGGAAATTGCACTACGAAAAGAACGTGGTCGTGCGATGCGCTGCAGTGTTACACCGGTCGCTTCATTTTAGTGTCTATTTGAAACAAAATCACACCAGAGGTCGCGACGACGATGGTAAGCAAGGCAAGGAAAGCTTTCGGGGTTTCAATCAGCTTGCCTCCTAATAATACCCAAACAAAACCAAAAGTTCTGCCGAAGTCTCAAGAACACCTCCTACTGCAGCCTCGTTGGCAGGATGACATATTCCAGTCCCTAGTTCCAGCCCGACCGAGTTCCATGCGGCCAAAGACAACCCAGCCGTCGAAATAAAGGCGAAAACGAGTACATTTGCCTGCCATGTTTCAATCCCGAGAAAAGTCTGTCCCAAAATGAGAGCCAATAGTGACAGAGTTGCGACAAATAAAAGTATCAAGCATACCATGCGATGCTGCTGGCTTGTATCGACAATACGACCAGCTTGGAATGAGGCGTATGCACCGAGAACTTGATAAATAACACCCAGCCATCCGTTGCTCAGCGGTGACCATGTGAGTGGGGTCAACTGGCTAATGAACGGAGGATGGTATAAAATACACCCACGGCCATGCCGAACGAAAGCATGTAGGCAATGTTGTTGATACTGGAAAAGACTTGCCAAATGGACTCGATATACCTCGGTCGATCCTCTTGAATAGTCAGTCGAGCATTCTCTTGTATTTTATGAGAAGTAACCAACCGTGTTTGTTCAGTTTGGCGCGATACCACGCTCTCGATTTTTTCTTTGTTTCAAAGTGCTGTGAGCTCGGAGGAGGCGCGTCGCCTCCAAAGACGTAAATCAAAACGAACGCAATCACCGCCACAACTGCTTGAAGACCCAGATAGGCCCTTAACTTTGACGCGTCTAGAACGAATATGGTCGACTTCTCGTCGAACGACACAAAATTGACTAGAATTGTAGCCCCGAGGCCCATGGCTGTCCCGAGCTGATTCGCCAGTACGCCAAGGCCTGTCGCTGTAGCTCGTTCTGAATTTTCAAACCAGTTCGCTGCTATGAGTGGGGAGTGGAAAGGGTAAAGGTCTGTGCGACGGCACAAAGTAAGGTCCCCAGATAGACCAACCGATACGAATGCATGCATTGGAATCGAACAATCGCACCAGTAACATTAAAAGCAGCTCCAACGAGCAAGCCCTTGTATAAGCCCAAATAATTGACTACCAAATAGAGAGAAAGGAAGGAACATGGCACGTAAACGTACATATAGATCCCCGCCAAGGCATCGACATGACCCAAAGGAACATTCCAGAAACCGGCAGCTTGACGCACAATGGGAGACCAAGTGATCCATATCCAAGCGCTCGACATGGAAAGTGTAGCAAACGAGAATAAGACACGCCAGCGCATGGCGTGTGATATGATTGTGCTACTAGATTCCTGGGCAGATTCGTCTCGAAGGTCGAATCTTTCTTCGTCGTCATCGTTTTGTTGATGTTCTGGAAAAGCTGGAACGGCCATTTATTCAGGCTGTATTATCGTTGTAGTCAAAAGATCCGTTTTCAATAAACTGTCGTTGTATTTTGGTCTCAAATTCCCATCTTTGGGATAATTTCGTCTTTGTTGTGATGATGATGGAAATTGGAAAAAAATGTTTTCCACGTTTGCCCAAGATCTTCGCCGGTGCCGGTACGACGTCATCAGCTGATTTGGCTGTTGAACGCGGCGACGACCATGGAGAAGGACATCGCGGAGCATGAGTGATTCATTCATAAGTAATACAAAAACCATTGCAACAGCTAAAGTTATTTAAATCGCCCAACTACATCTTGAAGCCTCGCTCTTTCCTTTAATTTATTAACAAAGATTAATTAAAATGGTTCGATTTGCAGCCAGTGTCGCTGTGATGCTTGCTGCTTGTCACGCTCTTCCCCTTCAGTTCCTGATCAACCAAAGATCTTCCGAGTGCTTGTACGAAAAGCTGGATGAAAGGTAACTAGCCAAGGATCACTGTGTTTATTTATTTGTCTGTCACCGCTTTGAAACATTCAATAGCTCAATGAACTCACGTTATGTACATTTCGCTCTACACACTCTCCAGCGAGGCGGCCACCTTTTCGCTCTTTGTCCTCTCCGGAAAGTCACTGCGGGCGACGGTAGAAATAAGTGGTCCTCTAGCGGATTCGTCTGTCGTTTCAGGCATGGCCATGCAGGATGGTATTGATGCATTTGATCAGGGTAACCGACCCAAGGGTAGTTTGGATGTGTCCGGTGAAGTCGATTTTGAGCACTTGAATTTGGGTGAACCGGATTATGAAGATCCTGTATTGGAATCAATGCCCGGTGAGACGGCAGATGAACGGAAAAATCGTCGTGCCGAAGAAAGGAGAAAAATTTGGAAGCGCGTCACCAAAAGAGATGCACGCGAGAAAGCAAAAGAAAAAGGTACAGACAGAGGCAGAGCCGTACCTTCGAACCATTCAAGCGCCTCTGGCCGGTTGGTACCGCTTCTGCGTGAGAGCATCGTTCAATCAAATCACGGCTGAAATAGATCTTCGCAAAGAGAGTGAATTCGGTGGTTTGGATGAAAACGGGCATGTCATGACGTCGCAACAAAGAACAATGGAAGAAGAAGAAAAGGCCATGGACGAAGATACGGCTGCCATTGAAGGCATCAAAGACAAGGATTTTCAAGCCACTCGAACTCAGCTAAAAGAACTGCGTAAGCTTCTGAATGATATTCAGACTAGACAAAGTCAAGAACGCCTTCGACTCGCAGTGCATGCGGCAACGAACGAACACTCGCATTCTCGCATGGCTCTCAACTCGTTGATGGAAACGATCCTTTTCATGTTGGTAACGGGATACCAAGTGTATACGATTCGTCGGTGGTTCAAGGGTGCACCTGTTCTGGGGCGTTAAGATCTTCTGCCGTAAAATAGAAGTGGTTTTTTAGCACCAGATTGCGTCTATGCTCTCGTTAATCGATCTCGTCTACTCAATAGCGAATGAGTTGCTTGATTTAGCTTCGTATGGTACCAGGTATTTGCAGCTGCAAAATGACAATACTGCATCCCAACGTGAAGTAAAGGAAACTCCCATGGCCTAGCCGAAGGTTTCGTATTTCTATTACTCAATGCGTATTGCTCCAGTGGATAAAAGATTAGTCTCGCTTGCCGTAAACATGCCATTTCAGAATTGAAGTTTTGCTCACACTATACATGAGCGTCAATCTCGTCAAATTATCTTGTATCTCGCCTAGCCAGAGACTTTTAGAGTAAACCTCCTCTCTCTAGAGCTAGGACTAGTTAGAGATGATGACGAGAACAGCCGCCGACCTACGTCACGCAACCCACGTCTCACGTCTGACCAAACCACCGTGCCACGTCATATCTCCTAAGTGCGAGTACCGGATGCATCGGATCGCTCACCACCGCTCGTTTTCAACACTTTTGGAATGCCGAACTCCATGGAGGATTAGGCGGTCCGATTGCTTGTTCGTGCATAGAATCAGGAGTTTCCGGAGAATTAATCGGCATTTTCATTCGTATCTCGAAGACAGTAGAATAAAGTGTATCAAAGGTGGTTGAGTTTTTCCCATCCACCAATCAAATCACTCCGGTTTGTCGACTCCGCGGTCCTGCGAGCCGGCCGGCTGATTGAATAGGAAAGAATTCTTGTGCTCGACCATGTTCTCAGTTCTATTTTCTATTCTGCAGATCGTTCCTCCTCCAGCGAGAAGCGAAGACCGCGCTATGCAGTCGTTGAATTCTTCTCTCAGCTCATAAAAAACGGAGTCTACGCAGCTCTTTCTAATAATATTACAAAAGACAAACAACTCTATAAAAGCCTTTGAATCTGTGAATGACCGCCACGCTTCTCCCTCATTCCCCGAGTATCACAGGTGTTAGTGACCTTGACCACTTTGTTGATGTCTCCCAAGCCAAGGAAGTGCAAGTTGCACCATTCGAACAACAAGGTTACGTGAACGCCGGTAGCTCGAAGAGTGGAGCTCGTATTCTGTTCGCGACAGACGAATGGTTTGCGACTGCTGACAATCTATTGAAAGATAGCTCTCCAGTTTTGATCCGGAGGCGTTTTGCGAACAGGAAAGGTCATGGATGGGTGGGAGACTCGCAGGCGCCGAGAAGAAGGACATGATTGGTCTATAGTAAAGCTCTGTCAGCGAACAAAGATTGTTGGAATAGAAGTGGATACTGCGCACTTTACAGGCAATCATGTTCCTGCCATTAGTCTGCAAGTTGCGGACCTGAGTCATTCGAAGGAGGTTTCGATGGTAGCAAGGTTCCCCGGTGCCGTAGAGCGCCTCCTTCATGGTTGTATTCAGGGACGGGAGCTTCGCCCGAAGAAGTGCAACAAGCGGAAGAAGCCTGTAGCACAGTCACATGGACAGAAATTCTCCCAAGACAAACCTTCTCCCGGGGTATGATGATACTCGAATGCATTACTTCACCCTTCGTATCCCAACGGAAGCCTCGCACGTTCGAATCAACTATTATCCGGACGGTGGGATTGCCCGAATGCGTTTCTGGGGTATTCCATTGGAAACACCCCAGCCCCAAGGTCGCCCTGCTTACGTTCCCATCAAGACTGGTAGACGATGCAGTGTTGTATCTCATGCGGAAGCTGTCATTCCATCACGACAGCCGTATGAATTTGTCGAACTCTCGGCTGAAGTCAATGGCGGCATGGGACTCGCCTGTTCGAACAAGCACTACGGCGACCCTTGGAATCTCATTCAGTACAGCTTAGGTAAGGACATGGGCGATGGCTGGGAAACTGCGCGTCATCCTAATCGACCTTCGATTCTTGTCAAGGATCCAAACACAAGCCTTGTCGATTCACCTCTGTCCGATTGGTGCATCATCAAACTCGGCAGCATTGCTGAAGGCGGTATCAAGCGTATCATCCTCGATACAAAGCACTTCCGAGGTAATTATCCCGAATCCGTGAAAGTAGAAGGCTGCTTTGCTGAAACGTCCGAGTTCCAAGAATGTGAAATCGAATGGTTTCCTCTTGTTCCGCGCTGCCGAATGGCGCCCGATTCGGAACACGTCTTTGATTCTCACCAGATTATCAACGCTGATCGCTTTGTCTCTCACGTTCGGGTATCCATTTACCCGGATGGCGGACTATCTCGAGTCCGTGTGTATGGACAACCTGGCGATCGCCAGTGATGTGGACATTGAATGTGGAATGTTTCCCTTTCTTTGTCTTCTATCGCATGAATGTTCAAACCAATTAGTATAGTGCAAATAGTAACACCCTTGTAAAACAATGTTCGCCTGTTGACTTTCATTACTTGTTGTTGTTGGTCTTTACCGTCGAGCTTGTAGAAAGTGAATGTTATTCGGCCCCCCTTTTGAGGTTCGAGGCATGGAACAAGTTGCTTTGCTAAGATGAATAGTCAGGTAGCAGGTCACTAGAGGGATACTCCGTAGCTAGTCACTACGGGTACGTGATTTTAGTATTTAGCCATCTAGACCCTAGACTAAAAAGTACTCCGTGTGATTTTCTGCCGAAATTTCTAACTCACACTTAGAAATTTCTCGAAATCATTTGCCGATCTTTCAAAATGCGTGTATGTAAAACATTTTAACATAGAACGGTAATACCGGTTCCGTGTCCGAGTGGTTAAGGAGTTTGACTTGAAATCAAATGGGATCTTCCTCGCAGGTTCGAATCCTGTCGTAACCGTATTTTTCTCCCTTTGAACTAGATTGAATTTGATGGCCTTGTGCTTATTCTCTTTTGCTCTATGCGGCGAACTGGGAGGCGAATTGGTGGAACTAAGCTGCCTTGTCCGCTTTTTTGTTGGTACAATATCGCATCTCGGAATGACAAGTTAAGGCTTGTGTTCTATGGAATGACTGCGGCTTTGTGGATCTTCACCTTTAGCGTATTCACATTCGCTTTCCCTTGCTTATCATGTCCTTGAACTACATTCATTGATTCAAGAGGTGAACCTCCTCGCATTCATCATTATTTTCATCATCGACCACGACTCATGATTCGATCCATTCACGAATGAATCCATCTCGATTTTTCCCGAAAAAGACGATGATGTCAAAGGAAGTCACTTGGAAAATCTGAAAGTGAAATAAATTACAACAAAGTGCTTGAAACCTCAATCAACCATTCAATCTCATGCAATACTATGACTTGCTGTCTCAGTATGAATAGCTCAATATCGGGGAAAGGCTGCTTTCCTTTACTTTTTCTTATTCTTTGCTTGCAACTAGTGCAATCAGCGTTCGTTGACGTGCAACCCGTACCAAATAGCTCCGTAATTCGACCTCCGTCCGCCCTTTTCATCAGTTTCAACTGGTTTACAAAGAACGATAACAGCGGAAATGCCGACGATGATGACGGAACGATCCTCCGAGACGGTTCAATCAGTCCCAGCGCCAGCAATGGAATGGTCGGTGTCTCGGGAGTCGTCGATTCGATGGAAAATTTCAAGCGCGTGCAAAGAGTCGGCAAAATGACCGCCCGCTTGACACAAGAGCTTGCCTCTACCACGGTAGAAGGGGCGGCGGCGGACGGCAAGGTGAAGATCACCATGGATTGTCAACTGCGCCCCATCAATGTCTTTATCGACGAGAAGTACCATGACACCACGGGCGTCGTAGATTTGTGCACGGCTTTGACAATTGCCATGGAAGAAGCGCACGGCAAGTCACTTGATCGAATGGAAGAAAAGATGAAGAATCTCTATTCGGAACTGGGATTGTCATCGAGCAACTAGAATAATAATACTATAGTAAAATATATTCTCAAAAGACCGCTACTCCGTTTTACTCTTTCTTATGCATTCCATTCATGAGGTACACCTTTTCGATTCCTTCACTCGTGAACTGGTTCATTTGCTCGCAATAACTTCGGATCTGGTTGGTAATGAGAAGACTCTCCATTCGTCTTGGGGCATCGCTACTGGCCCAGGCGTCGCCGTTGCTGGTCGTATCTTTCCGTCTATGCTTGTCACGATGTAATTGGCGTGCATAAAATTGCATCTTTTGTTGCTCGACCGCCAAGTCGTCCACCCATCCGCAAAGGAATTCCAGATGCTTTTCGAGGTACGGGTTTGTGCTCAAGTCCAAGCGATCAAAGTAGTTTTGACAGCAGACGAACCGGGAGACGGTTCAGTGCTTGTGCTCCTTCTCGAACAGCTGAA
>BROJ01000020.1:0-40993 GCA_026008555.1 Fistulifera pelliculosa
AGTTTCTTCATGACCGTTCCTCCAAGTGGCCGATAACGTGAAGATCGACCCCAGATGATGCACGTGATTCATGAAAACAAACAGCAAAGTGTAATGTTGGAAAGTATCCTCCCCATCCAGTGAATTGTTTGGTTGTTGTACAGAAAATAAAAGATTTGTCTTTATTTGGTTTTCGCCAAACACTCGTTTCAAACAAAACGATAAAATCCCACTGGTAGCAAGAGCAGTTGGAAGGAGACGGAAGCGAAATAAACTGCCTCGGCGCCTTTCCACCACTTCTCCTTGTATTCTCCAAAGGAGGCGAACAAACGAGCTTTATCGCGCTCTCGGAGCGTTTTGATCCGCACTTGATGCGCCGCAATGAATGCATCGAGAAACCACAAGCCGGAAAAACAGAGCTCTATATGTAAATGCAAATTGGGACACATGGATTGGGCGCGAATGAAAATAGGCGATTCCTCGACGCTGGGAAGGACTGCAAAACCGCTAGAGAGAAGTCAAAGAAGGCCACCAACGCCAAAATCCCATTCCACCATTGTAGAAAGAGATTCACGTCGAGTTGCAAGAAATCAAGAGAAAAGAAATCATCGTTGAACTCTTCCTCTTGCAATTCATGTCGAACCGAAGCTTGGCGCTGTTGTCGGGAATGTCGTCTTATTGACTGGACTCTTTGAAGCCTTTTAAAGGGAGGAAAAGTGGAAGGTCCATTATGTGATAATACGTCAATGCTCATCTCAATAAACTATCGAATCATTGCTTGTATCTCTAAACTGTCCGGCTGACAGTGAGCTCTCTATAGTCCATCGCCACCATATAGGCGAGATTGATCATAAATACCTCTTTATTGCGATCCTTCGTGTTTATATTACTGTTGAAAGTCAGTCAGCTTTGCAGTGTTATTAGTTTTGAAGTGAAAGGTTTTGTTGTTGGGGCAAATCCTTTTCGTTTGGTTGTCGCATTCTTGCGATGTTGTTTGTTCGAAAAGGCGTCGCGGTGCAAATAATGCAGTGCAAATCGTTTTGTACCGTATCAGGTCACACAAGCACCCAATGCTCTATCAACGAAACAGTCACGACCTCAATGTTTCAACACCCATGAAAGACCTCACGAAAGAAAAAAATGCAAACAATTTCTTTGTTGGCACTCTAACTTGGTCGCATTCATTTCCTGGAAGAGCAAAGATTCATAATAAACCACACAATGGTGCAACTCTATTCTTCATTGGAACA
The DNA here is from genome assembly GCA_026008555.1 of Fistulifera pelliculosa. NCBI lineage: Eukaryota > Bacillariophyta > Bacillariophyceae > Naviculales > Stauroneidaceae > Fistulifera > Fistulifera pelliculosa. The sequence goes on from BROJ01000020.1 coordinate 1,230, forward strand.
GGAACAAGCCGAGGCTGCGAGCAATAGCATCAACAACACAGAGGATGAAATAATTACTAGCAAATACTCGTGGGGACCAGGGGGACTGGTTTCAATTCTTTCTCTTCAAATTCAAAACTTCGACTCGCGTGCGAGCCATTACAATAAGCAGTGTATTGATAGGACTAGCGACATTAATCTGGGTGACACGAGAAACTGTGGAAGAGATTGATTACGAGCTTCGCATTTACGAAAATCGAAAAGAGCTCAAGGCAGCCGTCGAGGCGTATTTACAAAATTCGACACGTCTTCCTCCCATTCGTCACTGGAAAGTCGAAAAGTGGAGGACTTTTCTTCTCTGTTTGAATCGGCCCAGGATTTTGATGAAGATATCAGCAACTGGGATACTTCCTCGGCAACTTCATTTCATTTCATGTTTCGGAATGCTCGTTCGTTCAATCAAAATCTTGCCGCTTGGAAGACACACAAAGTCGTCGATATGAGTGGAATGTTTCAAGGGGCCGAGTCCTTTGATCAGAACATAAATTCGTGGCAAACATCCAAAGTCACCAATATGGCGCTCATGTTTGCTCGCGCCAGTCATTTCAATGGTGATATCAGTTCTTGGGACACTTCGAATGTCCGAAATATGGCGTCCATGTTTAGTAAGGCTGCAAGTTCAATGGAAACATTGGTTTATGGCAAACAACGCACGTGACGGACATGTCTGCCATGTTTCTCGAAGCGGCTGCTTTTGATCAAAACATTGGAGCGTGGAGTACGAGTTTCGTCGAAGACATGTCGGAAATGTTCACCAATGCGCGGTCGTTCAATCAAGACATTCGAGAATGGGATACGTCGCATGTCGAGAACTTTGATCTCATGTTCATGGATGCCAAATCGTTCAATCGGGATATTTCGTCATGGAGAGTTCATAGTGTCAAACGAACGAATGGATACGGTTTTGTTAGCATGTTTGATGGTGCAATGAGATTTCGGCAGAATATGTGTTCGTGGAAGGCGACGGGGTTCAAAGATGCCACGGAATCACCGGAAGAAGAATGGCGAAACGCGCCACTGGTGCCAATATGTTCACCAATACATCCTGTACTTATAAGGATGATCCGCCGACCAACTTTTGTTATGAGTGTGTCGATTGAGCTAGATTGTCCGAGGATACGATACTACAATGATGGAGGAGCTATAATCGAACTAAACATGACACGCCGCTTCTGCGGCATTGGATGGCCCTAAAATGCCAGCCAAAATATACAACCGTCACAGTGTGGACGGCAACGCCTGGATTGTGGAGTACGTTAGATAGAAAGAAAAAGTAGAATGCTTAACTATACCAGCTCAATTTGATATGCTTCTTATTGAAAGATTTTTACCGTCAAAGAAGGGCATTCGTCTCTAGATAGTTAATTATCAAACATAAGCATCTGAGATGGGCGCAAAATTTGACAGTTTTATCGGACTGAACTGAACTGGTTGTTTGTTGATTCTTACTACCGAGTGGCTGCTGCTCCTCTTTGCGCCGCAATCTATACTTGCCTCTTTTCTGAAAGCGAGCTATGTAATCTCAGTTCCCGTCCTTGCATTGTTGCCGAGATCCGTTTCGTAGCGCCTGAGCAATTTCCCGAGGTCGTAAACTGGAGGGCGTGTGTGTGCGGTTTCGTGTGTATACGCAATCCAACCAGGGATTCTGGCTGCAAAGGTGCTTGGTGAATATGAAAATATCAACGTTCGAAACAATAAATCCTTCTTCCAGCGGCAGGGGCCACAAGATTGCAATAATAGATGAGATGTAAGTTGTAAGGTTAGCAACAAACGTCGTTGCTCGTTCAGTCATGACTTCTGACCCGTGATGAAGTTGAGCCTTTTGTCACACTGCGGTTGATTGATGTTCATGCTGCAAAGAATGCAGAATTTGCTCTGCGGCAATGCGGATGCAAAAACGCGATGTAGAAAAGAAAATGAACCTGCGGCTGCGGCTGCAACAATACTCCCTCATCTTGCGATGGCGCGCCAAATCCTCAGTAAAATTCTGATTTAATGCACATATGAATCAGACAACAGATTGATTTGATCTAATAGATTGCGAGTCTTGCTAGACTGGAAAAGGAAAGTCGAATGAATGAATTTATAAGAGACTACCGTACTCACATCATCGTCAAAAGGTGCAAATAAATCATGCAAGGCGACATCGCCTAGTTATCACTGTGAGTATCCGCGCTCCACCGCGCGATGCGCTCGTCTACCGGTACTCAGCTATCATCTGTCACTGACACACGCACCGAGTACAGACCACGTGGTACTTAACGCACATACGCAGGAGCACGTTGAAAATGTACCACCGTCGTCCCTATCCTTGTTCACCGCAGCAAGCAATTTTGCCTCCTCCTCCTCCTCGCAGTTTTCTTCGGAATTAACTTTAAACGCATCGTTATGATTCAAATCATTTCCAACACGTTCAAATCGCTCTCGAGCTTCATGCTCGTCACCTGCATGCTCTCGCTTTGTGCCCGCTGCTTCTTCGCTACCGCGGGGACGCAGTTTGGCTCGGAGATGAGCAGTTTGCCGGACAGCGCAAACCTTCAGGTCATCTCGGAGTCGGTGTTCGTTCTCTCCGTCGCCTGTTTGCTTGTTCTGTTCTTATTTTATGTCTGCATCATTGTTCTTTCACGTGCATGCGTTGCTGTGTTTGAGTTGGTGCGCTTCTGCGTTCGGAATCTCGCAGAAGCTGCTTCTTTCGCGATGAAGGGTGTCCGTTCTTTCATGCATCCGTTTCGTCGTTTTGCGGCTGCTTGCTTCGTTCTTTTGATTGCAAGCGATCGTTCTTATCATTGCAAGCGCAAGATGAAGTCTTTGGACGGTTTGGAGGCTCACTGCTTTCAGGTCGATTCCTACGGGGCTCTGGTACTGCAATCTACGGGGATGCTGCGGCAACCTTTTTGCAATGAAATGCGACCGGCAGGTCGTTTTCGAGCTTCTTTCGCCTTCATCCTGCTTCTTGTGATGCTTGGAGTTGTTGGTGTTGCTGCGGGCGGCGCCAGCTGCATCTGGTTCGGTGCAGTCGGCTGGTTGTTGCTTGCTGCGGAGCTGCGGTGGTCTTCCACGACGCGTTCCGTCCGTTTGAACCTCATGGAGGCACCCAGCTCTCAATTGTTCGTCGTGGCTTGTCAGTTGTCTGAGAAACCGCGTAAAGTCATTGCGATTGACCGGCACTTTCGACAACGTCCGAAGAAATGCGCGTCTCTTCGTGCTCGTTTTGCGCCGGACGACAGTCTGTTTTCCTATCGTGATGTCGAGCGCCGAGTGGACTTGAGCGAGGAAGAGCTTCACGATCGTTATGACTGGCGCATTATTTCGAGATCTTTCATGGAAAAGAAGCGTCAGGAAGTCAAATGGGAGCGTGCGTTCGAAATGCGTCCGAGTGATGATGTTCGTCACAGTCCTTCGGACGGCCTGTACCGCAAGCACATCCCGGCCTTGACGGATGAGATGTTTTTCGTTGACGAGAAAGGAGAAAAGTGTCATCCTGCGCATTGGACAGCGTTCTCGACCGGCCTCGCTCCATTCTTGAAAAGCGTTGGAGTAGTTCCTCCCGGATTTGCGTCGTGGGAGGATTACGAAGTGTACCTCCATGCATACCATTTGTTCTATCAGACGGTTGTCAAGTGGTACGACAACATCTTTTGCAGTGTGCGAGTGGAACCGCTGGTCTTGGAGGAGGAGGAGGAGACCGAGGAAGATGATGGGGATGACTTTGGGTTTGTGGGTGGCGATGTTTCGGCCGCCGAGGTTGGTGATGACGATGTCAACGCTGCTGAATATGTCAAACACCACAATCAACCTGACGATACTAGTACTGAGGAAGGAGAAGTGTCAACGGAAGTGGAAGAGACGGAGGTGGAGGTGCAACACGAGGCTGCTGTCCTGGAAGTGCCGGAAGTGCTGCCCGAGCAGGGCATGCGACGTGGTGGCCATGTTCGTCGCGTTCATTTCGCAGAGAAGCTCGTGTCAATCGTTTATCTGCCTGAGCTCTCTCAGGAAGATAAATTTGCCATGTACAACTCTGGTGCCGCCTTGCAGGAAATGCGAGAGGCGTATGAGATTGAGATGGCAAATCTTTGCCTTCCGGAAAACCCTGCGCCAGTGCCGATGGACTACGAGATGACTCCGACAAGCCCAGTGCCGATGGACTACGAGTTAACTCCGGCAAGCCCAGTGCCGATGGATTACGAGTTAACTCCGGAAAGCCCAGTACCAATGGAGTACGAGTTTACTCCGGAAAGTCCAGTGCCGATGGATTACGATTTAACTCCGGAAAGCCCAGTGCCGATTCAGGACCTACGACGTGGTGGCCATGTTCGTCGCGTTCATTTTGCAAAGAAGCTTGTGTCAATTGTTTATCTGCCTGAGCTCTCTCAGGAAGATAAGTTTGCCATGTACAACTCTGGTGCCGCCTTGCAGGAAATGCGAGAGGCGTATGAGATTGAGATGGCAAATCTTTGCCTTCCGGAAAACCCTGCGCCAGTGCCGATGGACTACGAGTTAACTCCGACAAGCCCAGTGCCGGCGCCAGTGGAAGTGGACAACGGTGTAGGCTCGGAAATGATAATGGACAACGAGGTAAGTTTGGAAAGCCTTGTAGCAATGGAAATGGACAACGAGGTGAGTTCGGAAACCCCTGTTTCGACGGAAATGGATGACGAGGTAAGTTTGGAAAGCCCGGCTGCAATGGAAATGGACGACGAGGTAAGTTCGGAAACCCTGTTTCGACGGAAATGGACGACGAGGTAAGTTCGGAAAGCCCTGGCGCAATGGAAGTGGACGACGGGGTAAGTTCGGAAACCCCTGTTTCAACGGAAATGGACGACGAGGTAGGTTCGGGAAGCCCTGTTGCAGCTGAGCCTAAAGATGCTGCTGATGACAAGATGGAAGTGGACCTTGAGACGGTGGTTCTTGATGAAGTGGCGGCGGTGCTTGTTCCTCTTCGGATGAACAGGACGAAAGCATTTGGTCCTGGCCTTCGCTCCCGTCCTTATTTGAGCCGGGAATGCAAGGAGAACGTCCGGTACACGCACTAGTTTAGTTTAATAATTTATCTACTGGAAAAGAGAGGAGGAGAGGTGATGGTGGTCCACGGAGGCGCTGGAATCCCCGATGCAAGGTACTCGACGGCAGAGTACCTAGTGGGGACCGTGACCAGGTACGTGTCATCTCGAACCCAATCTGTTTTATTTTGTCTGTTTGTGTGTTTGCTTTTGCGGTGGTTGCTGTCTCAAAATTCAAAACGGCCAGGCGTGGCAAGCCTACTCTCGCATTGCGATGGAGTTTGGGAATTATGTCGCTCGGTCAGCGTCACCTGATGTGCCGTCTACAACAATGGGTGCATTCATGCGTTGAATGACTCGTAGCTCGGTGGCTAGGTGCAGTGAGGCACCCTTTCTTCTAACTGCATGCGAGAGTTGTGCTAATTTTCTTATCGGTAGTGTGGGTGCTACTACGGAGTAGCACTATAGTTTTCAAACTTTCTATAAAAAAGTTTGGCTGTTTACCTAGAACTAGACTACTAGTCTAGGTCTGTATGATGTACCAGTATGTAAACCGGTAGAATAGTAGTATATTGGAGCTTCCATGCGTGAAAGCGCAAAACCTACCCCAGCCCCGCGGCTGTTGGCGTCGCGATCTATGATTTGCCCTTAGTTTCTCGTGATTATCTTTGCAAGCTTCCTTTGTGTGAATGAGACGTACAGACCCGACGCTGCGGCGACAGTCGCGCCTCACCTAGTAGCTCGGTGGCTAAATGCATTGAGGCACCGTCTCTTCAAGCAAACAAGCGAGAGTTGTGCTGATTTTCTATACGATAGTGTCGGCGCTACTAAGGAGTAGCGCTCTAGTTGTTAACCTTTATAGGAAAGGGATACTATCTTTATCATCACTTGTCTGTTTTACCTACACTATTCGTGTTCCTAGTTGTACCAGCTTGCATACTCAGCGCTTACTTCAGAAAACTCGCATGCAACGACATTCTACGCGCGCGTAGAATTCAAAGTAAGGTACAGAGAGCCTGCGCGCGGTTCTATGCGAAGAGTGTCCGATTCCTTTAGAACATCACCGGTCGGCGTAGCTTTGAATCAAGGTTCAGCAACGGTGCGCTGCTCTCTAATTCTATGCACGATTCTGCACGAGACCAGATACTGCCTCCCGATGGACCAAAAGCTACCACAAAGGCTATCAGTGCCGTCCTGTCAGTCGTCTTGTCGGACTGCCCAGCTGGGTTAGGGTATTCAACGACCGCCGATGCATTAGTGCCCCAATGTCCTTGCCTCGCGACTCCACCGGCTGTCCTCGCTCGAGCACCGTGCCTTGAACGCCCGTCAGCGCCAACTGCAACGCACAAAACAGACCGGCGGGTCCTGCGCCGACGACAATCACTCGCTTGTTGGATAAAGTGCGTGCTGCTTCGTCTTTCACAATAGCGTCATGTAAGTTGGCATCATCATTCAGAGCATTCGAATGGAATGCTGTACTTTGGCTCGAAAGGAACTACCTGGAGCAATATCCATATCCAGAACGTAAACAAACCGAGGTCCGTATTCACCGTCGGCCCGTCGTTTGTATCGTGCATCCAAGGATCGTCGAACGACTCGAACATTGGAAATGCCGGATTGTAAAGTCGAGAAGCGATTGACTCATCATCACTGTTGGTTGCTGCTTCAATTGAAGTCAAATTGCTGCTGTTCTTTGTAAGCCTCGTCAGTAAAGACTCTAGAACAGCGTCATTGACGTATTGCTGTTGCACCGAGCGATGTGTGTCCTCTTCTTGACGTCGACACTCGCGAGTCGATCAGGATGAACTAGTTCTCGTTCCTTTCGGGTGGAATGGTGTTGTTAACTTTTGTTTCGAAGAAGGTTTCCGCTCGGTGCATCGACACATCGACACATCACCACTTATTTCAAAACGGCAAATCGATACTCGGCACTTCGACAGCACTTCGAAACTCACTTCGACAATTAGTTGGCCTTTCAACACTCTGTCGGCCTTTTGAGGCGCTTTGACACTCACTTCGACAATTTGTTGGCACTTTGACAGCAATTCGACACGTACTTCAGCAATATGTCGGCACTTCGACTGCACTTCGAGACGTACTTCGACAATTTGTTGGCACTTTGACAGCACTTCGACACTCACTTCGACAATTTGATGGCACTTTCGACAAATGGTTGGCACTTCTACAACACTTCGACACGTACTCCAAAATTTGTCTGAACTTCGACAGCACGTCGACACTTACATTGACAATTTGTTGGCACTTCCACAGCACTTCGAGACGTACTTCGACAATTTGTTGGCATTTCGACACTCTGTCGGCCTTTCGAGGCACTTCGACACGCACTCAACAATTTGTCTGAACTTCGACAGATCTTCGACACGTACTTCGACAATCTGTCGACACTCCATTCGACAATTTGTTGGCACTTTCGACACGTACTCCAACAATTTGTCTGAACTTCGACAGATCTTCGACACGTACTTCGACAATCTGTTGGCACTTCCACAGCACTTCGAGACGCACTCAACAATTTGATGGCACTTTCGACACGTACTCAACAATTTGTCTGAACTTCGACAGCACGTCGACACTTACATTGACAATTTGTTGGCACTTCCACAGCACTTCGAGACGTACTTCGACAATTTGTTGGCACTTCGACAGCACTTAGACACTCACTTCGACAATTTGTCGGCATTTCGACACGCACTTCCGACAGCACGTCGTCACTTTGTCGGCACTTCGACGCCGCTTGAAACTCCGAGATGTAGCCACTAACTTCGACACTTCGACACAGCGACAGTCGACACATCTCAACCCACTTCGACATTTGGACATTTCGACACATAGCTTCGACAGTCAGCACATGTCGAGTCACTTCGACATTCAGCACATCGCTATTTTGACATTTGGTCCTTCGACATAGTCATCGTCACTTCGACGTTTGGGTTACTCGAGGACACACTGACCATTCGCAGTTTGTCGCTTGCCGCCTCGACACTCGACGACAACAAACGACACGCACTTCGACAGTTCGAAAATCCGCACTTCGTCACTCGCCATGTCGACACTTCGCACTTCGACTCTTGCCGTGTCGACACTCGACATTCAATTATTTCGGAAAATCGACACTTTGGCATTTCTCACTCTCACGCAACTTTTAGTGACTTCTGACTCTTGATGAAGCTGAGCCTTCTGTCACACTACGGTTAATTCTTGTTCCCGATACAGACTTTGTTCTGCGGTAAAATACAGAGAAAGCCGCGCGTGTAGCAAATGAAAATGAAAATGAACCTGCGGCGGCAACAAAACGCCCTTATCTTGCAATGGCGCGCCGAATGAATCAGCAGTCAAAGTTCTCAATCAATACTCGTATGGTATGAATGAATTATTATCAAACCATCAAATAATAAGAAAAGATGCTCACATCATCGTCAATAGTTGCAAATAATAACGACATCGCATCAGTTCATCGAGATTGTTTGGATTTTGGATGAGAGCGTCGGATCTCTCTTGATCTCTTGTACAGCTGTTTTTTACTAGTCACTCTCCCTAGTAGGCTACGTAGAAAATGTACCACATGGTACAAAACGTACGTCTCATTTTATCGTAGGATCTAGAGCCCTTTCATCTAAAATAAGAATATAAATTAGTTATCTCATTTTTACTTGTATTTTTTTAAACACAATACATCCTAACAATAATAGAAACATTATTCGACTTAATTCAGCATTGAAACTCGTCAACATCCGAAGTTATTTCATAAGATACATTGGCGTCGTCGGTCACGAACCAGTCACGCATTGAGAATCCAACGACAGAACCAAATTGTCGTTCGACAACATCTCATTTTTTCTTCGATCTGATTGCCTTTGTTGTCCTTATTAAATCGTTTTTGTCATTATTTCGATGATATAAAAACATATACTTGAATGAAATATATTATATATTATGTAAGTTACATTTTTATTCTGATTCTGTGTTCATTTCGATGTTTTTTCGCCCTCGGATTCACTGACCGAAGACGACGAAGAGTCGTCCGATGGTAATCCGAAGGCATCATCTTCGCCGTTTACAACCGATTGCGAAGAATCGTCAACAAATATCGGTTTCTTCGCATTGTTTGTCAAAACTTTTCATCCTCGGTCGTTTTCACGACCATTTTGACAAATTTTGAATCGAAATCCAGAACGCACCGATGTGTTCTGAACTTGCGCATCGCGCGTTCAATCTCCACGTGTGTAACCATGTTCTTGCCGCATCCCTTTCTCGGCTGTTGTGAGCGACTGGCTTTGTACCGCTCTTGTACCAATAGCCTATGCCTTCCCAACTCCTCGAAGGAATGTCATCTGGTTGAACTTGCGCTTCTTCGTCTTCTTCTTGTTCTTGTTCTTGTTGTTCTTGATGCAGTGCCATGTAGCCTTGCATGTAGTACCTTGCTCTCCTGCTGAATAATCTCACTCTTTCCTTGGTAATTAATTTAGCATTGATTGCTGAATCAACTAATTTCCGGAAGCCCTGCCTTGTTTTCTTCGTTTCTAACGGCGCCCTTCGGTACTCATTCTTCGACAGGGCCCATGTGTATTCGATGCCTTCTCCTGCGATCTCCGCATGAAACTTCGGCGTTGTGTACACGGTGACGCCTAACTTCTCTCCAATTGCTTCCAATTGGGTCTTCTCTTGAAAAATCCACGCAAGACCCCATCAGATGCATCAACGAATAACGCCGTCGATTTCCCGTTTTGATCTTTGACTCCTGAAATAGTATACTTTCGGAGCTCGTCTGGATTGAGAAAGCCAGCTCCCATAATATTTGAAATAGTCCCTTCGGTTGGTTGAGCCAACCCTTTCGCTTTTGATTGATTGGTGCGTCTTCGCCGAGCCTTCTGTCTTTGTTGGCTAATCTCCGAAGGGCAGTAGCAAACCATCCTTTGACGACACGAAATCCTGTACCTTCTGGATTGTTAAATCGGATAGATTTGACTCACAAAACTCTTGTATCAACTCCTCTGCTTCCGGAAAGCCTCGAAAAGAGGTGGCTTGCCCGTTGTTCAATCTTTGGAGCTGGGAATCGATCTCGATTCGGAAAAGTCTGTTCCACTTCATCACACTGCTCGGAGCAGCACGAATTCCAATAATACCCAACACACAACAGGCCTCCGTGCAGCATTCAAACCAGGATCGTGCGGGCATCCAGCGGAGTGCAACATTGTAGGCGAAACAGAGCAATTGACACTTCTGCCGGAGGTGGTGAACCTCGTATTCCGACATCTTGTGGTCAATGTCGCAGCCGTATACCATGCACCTCCATGCTTCAAACTGAATGGAAACAGCCTTCAAGTGTTCAATCCGTCGCTCTATAACCTTCCTGCTTGTCCGATGCACCATAAAATAGTTGTTTAGCCTTGTGGCTATTCCAGTAGGTCATCGAACCTGCAAGTTGTGCAGATAGTGTAATGCCTTCTTGCCTCTCTTCCTGGCTCTCTTCCTGGTTCTCTTCTTCGTCAGTACGGTTCCCCTCGTTAGGATGCAAACTTTGCCTCTGTCTTTGCCTCTGCCTCAGCGTGGATTGTTCAAATTCTTCGACATCGGCTCCACCTGCTCCTGCAATTGAAACGACCGGCGTTGTCGGACGCAAAGACCCTGCTCTAACTCCTCTGATGTCGGCAAACTGGCAAATTTCAAATGCTTGGAAAATTTGTAGAACCAAATTGTCCTTTTCCGATTGTCGAAGGGCATCGCAGGAATACTTTGTTTCTAAAGACACCACGGTCGTTGTCCAAAGAATCACACTGTTTGTAGCAATGTGGGATGGCGCGGTTGATTGAGACCCTGTCGAGGTTACCGCCCAGTTCCACATTTAAATTGGGTCTTTGAGTAAGCAAAACTTGACGGATGACTTCATCGCAAACCCACTGATCTTTGTAATTGGCAAAGTGTTCGTCAGTGAAGAGGTCGAACACCGCTTGCGCGATTGCAAACTTGTTGGAGCTGTGCATAACCTTTGAATCTCGGATATCTAATTATACCAATCGATTCAGATTTTTTCGTTGTTTAATATAAGTCTTAGGATATCCGAGATGAGAAGATTTGAATGAGATACCGATGATCGAATGCTATGGTCGGCATCAACAAAAATATCGCGAGAATAGTCGTGATGGATGAGATGTTGGAGGAGTTTGCAATCCGCGTCTAAATTTTTAAATTATCCGTTGTGGTACGTTTCTACGTAGCCTACTAGAGATTATGACTCCTGGAAAACAGCTGTACAGTAAGGTTACCAGTACGGTACCAGGAAAGACGTAGAAGCGCTACGGCTACCGCGTAATATCGCGGGGTACGATACGGGACAGGACTGAAAGGATGATTCTACGGGCTCACGCGCGACACCGCGCGACGCTTGCCATGCTCGCTCTTCATCTTCGTCTCTTTATCGTTCTCGTCTAAGGTTACCGGTTACCGGTACTCAGCTATCATCTGTCACTGACACACGCACCGAGTACAGACCACGTGGTACTTAACGCACATACGCAGGAGCACGTTGAAAAATGTACCACCGTCGTCCCTATCCTTGTTCACCGCAGCAAGCAATTTTTGCCTCCTCCTCCTCGCAGTTTTCTTCGGAATTAACTTTAAACGCATCGTTATGATTCAAATCATTTCCAACACGTTCAAATCGCTCTCGAGCTTCATGCTCGTCACCTGCATGCTCTCGCTTTGTGCCCGCTGCTTCTTCGCTACCGCGGGGACGCAGTTTGGCTCGGAGATGAGCAGTTTGCCGGACAGCGCAAACCTTCAGGTCATCTCGGAGTCGGTGTTCGTTCTCTCCGTCGCCTGTTTGCTTGTTCTGTTCTTATTTTATGTCTGCATCATTGTTCTTTCACGTGCATGCGTTGCTGTGTTTGAGTTGGTGCGCTTCTGCGTTCGGAATCTCGCAGAAGCTGCTTCTTTCGCGATGAAGGGTGTCCGTTCTTTCATGCATCCGTTTCGTCGTTTTGCGGCTGCTTGCTTCGTTCTTTTGATTGCAAGCGATCGTTCTTATCATTGCAAGCGCAAGATGAAGTCTTTGGACGGTTTGGAGGCTCACTGCTTTCAGGTCGATTCCTACGGGGCTCTGGTACTGCAATCTACGGGGATGCTGCGGCAACCTTTTTTGCAATGAAATGCGACCGGCAGGTCGTTTTCGAGCTTCTTTCGCCTTCATCCTGCTTCTTGTGATGCTTGGAGTTGTTGGTGTTGCTGCGGGCGGCGCCAGCTGCATCTGGTTCGGTGCAGTCGGCTGGTTGTTGCTTGCTGCGGAGCTGCGGTGGTCTTCCACGACGCGTTCCGTCCGTTTGAACCTCATGGAGGCACCCAGCTCTCAATTGTTCGTCGTGGCTTGTCAGTTGTCTGAGAAACCGCGTAAAGTCATTGCGATTGACCGGCACTTTCGACAACGTCCGAAGAAATGCGCGTCTCTTCGTGCTCGTTTTGCGCCGGACGACAGTCTGTTTTCCTATCGTGATGTCGAGCGCCGAGTGGACTTGAGCGAGGAAGAGCTTCACGATCGTTATGACTGGCGCATTATTTCGAGATCTTTCATGGAAAAGAAGCGTCAGGAAGTCAAATGGGAGCGTGCGTTCGAAATGCGTCCGAGTGATGATGTTCGTCACAGTCCTTCGGACGGCCTGTACCGCAAGCACATCCCGGCCTTGACGGATGAGATGTTTTCGTTGACGAGAAAGGAGAAAAGTGTCATCCTGCGCATTGGACAGCGTTCTCGACCGGCCTCGCTCCATTCTTGAAAAGCGTTGGAGTAGTTCCTCCCGGATTTGCGTCGTGGGAGGATTACGAAGTGTACCTCCATGCATACCATTTGTTCTATCAGACGGTTGTCAAGTGGTACGACAACATCTTTTGCAGTGTGCGAGTGGAACCGCTGGTCTTGGAGGAGGAGGAGACCGAGGAAGATGATGGGGATGACTTTGGGTTTGTGGGTGGCGATGTTTCGGCCGCCGAGGTTGGTGATGACGATGTCAACGCTGCTGAATATGTCAAACACCACAATCAACCTGACGATACTAGTACTGAGGAAGGAGAAGTGTCAACGGAAGTGGAAGAGACGGAGGTGGAGGTGCAACACGAGGCTGCTGTCCTGGAAGTGCCGGAAGTGCTGCCCGAGCAGGGCATGCGACGTGGTGGCCATGTTCGTCGCGTTCATTTCGCAGAGAAGCTCGTGTCAATCGTTTATCTGCCTGAGCTCTCTCAGGAAGATAAATTTGCCATGTACAACTCTGGTGCCGCCTTGCAGGAAATGCGAGAGGCGTATGAGATTGAGATGGCAAATCTTTGCCTTCCGGAAAACCCTGCGCCAGTGCCGATGGACTACGAGATGACTCCGACAAGCCCAGTGCCGATGGACTACGAGTTAACTCCGGCAAGCCCAGTGCCGATGGATTACGAGTTAACTCCGGAAAGCCCAGTACCAATGGAGTACGAGTTTACTCCGGAAAGTCCAGTGCCGATGGATTACGATTTAACTCCGGAAAGCCCAGTGCCGATTCAGGACCTACGACGTGGTGGCCATGTTCGTCGCGTTCATTTTGCAAAGAAGCTTGTGTCAATTGTTTATCTGCCTGAGCTCTCTCAGGAAGATAAGTTTGCCATGTACAACTCTGGTGCCGCCTTGCAGGAAATGCGAGAGGCGTATGAGATTGAGATGGCAAATCTTTGCCTTCCGGAAAACCCTGCGCCAGTGCCGATGGACTACGAGTTAACTCCGACAAGCCCAGTGCCGGCGCCAGTGGAAGTGGACAACGGTGTAGGTTCGGAAATGATAATGGACAACGAGGTAAGTTTGGAAAGCCTTGTAGCAATGGAAATGGACGACGAGGTAAGTTCGAAACCCCTGTTTCGACGGAAATGGATGACGAGGTAAGTTTGGAAAGCCCGGCTGCAATGGAAATGGACGACGAGGTAAGTTCGGAAACCCTGTTTCGACGGAAATGGACGACGAGGTAAGTTCGGAAAGCCCTGGCGCAATGGAAGTGGACGACGGGGTAAGTTCGAAACCCCTGTTTCAACGGAAATGGACGACGAGGTAGGTTCGGGAAGCCCTGTTGCAGCTGAGCCTAAAGATGCTGCTGATGACAAGATGGAAGTGGACCTTGAGACGGTGGTTCTTGATGAAGTGGCGGCGGTGCTTGTTCCTCTTCGGATGAACAGGACGAAAGCATTTGGTCCTGGCCTTCGCTCCCGTCCTTATTTGAGCCGGAAATGCAAGGAGAATGGTGCTTGTCGTCGCTCCCGTCCTTATTTGAGCCGGGAATGCAAGGAGAACGTCCGGTACACGCACTAGTTTAGTTTAATAATTTATCTACTGGAAAAGAGAGGAGGAGAGGTGATGGTGGTCCACGGAGGCGCTGGAATCCCCGATGCAAGGTACTCGACGGCAGAGTACCTAGTGGGGACCGTGACCAGGTACGTGTCATCTCGAACCCAATCTGTTTTATTTTGTCTGTTTGTGTGTTTGCTTTTGTGGTGGTTGCTGTCTCAAAATTCAAAACGGCCAGGCGTGGCAAGCCTACTCTCGCATTGCGATGGAGTTTGGGAATTATGTCGCTCGGTCAGCGTCACCTGATGTGCCGTCTACAACAATGGGTGCATTCATGCGTTGAATGACTCGTAGCTCGGTGGCTAGGTGCAGTGAGGCACCCTTTCTTCTAACTGCATGCGAGAGTTGTGCTAATTTTCTTATCGGTAGTGTGGGTGCTACTACGGAGTAGCACTATAGTTTTCAAACTTTCTATATAAAAAGTTTGGCTGTTTACCTAGAACTAGACTACTAGTCTAGGTCTGTATGATGTACCAGTATGTAAACCGGTAGAATAGTAGTATATTGGAGCTTCCATGCGTGAAAGCGCAAAACCTATCCCAGCCCCGCGGCTGTTGGCGTCGCGATCTATGATTTGCCCTTAGTTTCTCGTGATTATCTTTGCAAGCTTCCTTTGTGTGAATGAGACGTACAGACCCGACGCTGCGGCGACAGTCGCGCCTCACCTAGTAGCTCGGTGGCTAAATGCATTGAGGCACCGTCTCTTCAAGCAAACAAGCGAGAGTTGTGCTGATTTTCTATACGATAGTGTCGGCGCTACTAAGGAGTAGCGCTCTAGTTGTTAACCTTTATAGGAAAGGGATACTATCTTTATCATCACTTGTCTGTTTTACCTACACTATTCGTGTTCCTAGTTGTACCAGCTTGCATACTCAGCGCTTACTTCAGAAAACTCGCATGCAACGACATTCTACGCGCGCGTAGAATTCAAAGTAAGGTACAGAGAGCCTGCGCGCGGTTCTATGCGAAGAGTGTCCGATTCCTTTAGAACATCACCGGTCGGCGTAGCTTTGAATCAAGGTTCAGCAACGGTGCGCTGCTCTCTAATTCTATGCACGATTCTGCACGAGACCAGATACTGCCTCCCGATGGACCAAAAGCTACCACAAAGGCTATCAGTGCCGTCCTGTCAGTCGTCTTGTCGGACTGCCCAGCTGGGTTAGGGTATTCAACGACCGCCGATGCATTAGTGCCCCAATGTCCTTGCCTCGCGACTCCACCGGCTGTCCTCGCTCGAGCACCGTGCCTTGAACGCCCGTCAGCGCCAACTGCAACGCACAAAACAGACCGGCGGGTCCTGCGCCGACGACAATCACTCGCTTGTTGGATAAAGTGCGTGCTGCTTCGTCTTTCACAATAGCGTCATGTAAGTTGGCATCATCATTCAGAGCATTCGAATGGAATGCTGTACTTTGGCTCGAAAGGAACTACCTGGAGCAATATCCATATCCAGAACGTAAACAAACCGAGGTCCGTATTCACCGTCGGCCCGTCGTTTGTATCGTGCATCCAAGGATCGTCGAACGACTCGAACATTGGAAATGCCGGATTGTAAAGTCGAGAAGCGATTGACTCATCATCACTGTTGGTTGCTGCTTCAATTGAAGTCAAATTGCTGCTGTTCTTTGTAAGCCTCGTCAGTAAAGACTCTAGAACAGCGTCATTGACGTATTGCTGTTGCACCGAGCGATGTGTGTCCTCTTCTTGACATCGACACTCGCGAGTCGATCAGGATGAACTAGTTCTCGTTCCTTTCGGGTGGAATGGTGTTGTTAACTTTTGTTTCGAAGAAGGTTTCCGCTCGGTGCATCGACACATCGACACATCACCACTTATTTCAAAACGGCAAATCGATACTCGGCACTTCGACAGCACTTCGAAACTCACTTCGACAATTAGTTGGCCTTTCAACACTCTGTCGGCCTTTTGAGGCGCTTTGACACTCACTTCGACAATTTGTTGGCACTTTGACAGCAATTCGACACGTACTTCAGCAATATGTCGGCACTTCGACTGCACTTCGAGACGTACTTCGACAATTTGTTGGCACTTTGACAGCACTTCGACACTCACTTCGACAATTTGATGGCACTTTCGACAAATGGTTGGCACTTCTACAACACTTCGACACGTACTCCAAAATTTGTCTGAACTTCGACAGCACGTCGACACTTACATTGACAATTTGTTGGCACTTCCACAGCACTTCGAGACGTACTTCGACAATTTGTTGGCATTTCGACACTCTGTCGGCCTTTCGAGGCACTTCGACACGCATCTCAACAATTTGTCTGAACTTCGACAGATCTTCGACACGTACTTCGACAATCTGTTGGCACTTCCACAGCACTTCGAGCATCTCCAACAATTTGATGGCACTTTCGACACGTACTCCAACAATTTGTCTGAACTTCGACAGCACGTCGACACTTACATTGACAATTTGTTGGCACTTCCACAGCACTTCGAGACGTACTTCGACAATTTGTTGGCACTTCGACAGCACTTAGACACTCACTTCGACAATTTGTCGGCATTTCGACACGCACTTCCGACAGCACTTCGTCACTTTGTCGGCACTTCGACGCCGCTTGAAACTCCGAGATGTAGCCACTAACTTCGACACTTCGACACAGCGACAGTCGACACATCTCAACCCACTTCGACATTTGGACATTTCGACACATAGCTTCGACAGTCAGCACATGTCGAGTCACTTCGACATTCAGCACATCGCTATTTTGACATTTGGTCCTTCGACATAGTCATCGTCACTTCGACGTTTGGGTTACTCGAGGACACACTGACCATTCGCAGTTTGTCGCTTGCCGCCTCGACACTCGACGACAACAAACGACACGCACTTCGACAGTTCGAAAATCCGCACTTCGTCACTCGCCATGTCGACACTTCGCACTTCGACTCTTGCCGTGTCGACACTCGACATTCAATTATTTCGGAAAATCGACACTTTGGCATTTCTCACTCTCACGCAACTTTTAGTGACTTCTGACTCTTGATGAAGCTGAGCCTTCTGTCACACTACGGTTAATTCTTGTTCCCGATACAGACTTTGTTCTGCGGTAAAATACAGAGAAAGCCGCGCGTGTAGCAAATGAAAATGAAAATGAACCTGCGGCGGCAACAAAACGCCCTTATCTTGCAATGGCGCGCCGAATGAATCAGCAGTCAAAGTTCTCAATCAATACTCGTATGGTATGAATGAATTATTATCAAACCATCAAATAATAAGAAAAGATGCTCACATCATCGTCAATAGTTGCAAATAATAACGACATCGCATCAGTTCATCGAGATTGTTTGGATTTTGGATGAGAGCGTCGGATCTCTTGGATCTCTTGTACAGTAAGGTTACCAGTACGGTACCAGGAAAGACGTAGAAGCGCTACGGCTACCGCGTAATATCGCGGGGTACGATACGGGACAGGACTGAAAGGATGATTCTACGGGCTCACGCGCGACACCGCGCGACGCTTGCCATGCTCGCTCTTCATCTTCGTCTCTTTATCGTTCTCGTCTAAGGTTACCGGTTACCGGTACTCAGCTATCATCTGTCACTGACACACGCACCGAGTACAGACCACGTGGTACTTAACGCACATACGCAGGAGCACGTTGAAAAATGTACTGGTACCACCGTCGTCCCTATCCTTGTTCACCGCAGCAAGCAATTTTTGCCTCCTCCTCCTCCTCGCAGTTTTCTTCGGAATTAACTTTAAACGCATCGTTATGATTCAAATCATTTCCAACACGTTCAAATCGCTCTCGAGCTTCATGCTCGTCACCTGCATGCTCTCGCTTTGTGCCCGCTGCTTCTTCGCTACCGCGGGGACGCAGTTTGGCTCGGAGATGAGCAGTTTGCCGGACAGCGCAAACCTTCAGGTCATCTCGGAGTCGGTGTTCGTTCTCTCCGTCGCCTGTTTGCTTGTTCTGTTCTTATTTTATGTCTGCATCATTGTTCTTTCACGTGCATGCGTTGCTGTGTTTGAGTTGGTGCGCTTCTGCGTTCGGAATCTCGCAGAAGCTGCTTCTTTCGCGATGAAGGGTGTCCGTTCTTTCATGCATCCGTTTCGTCGTTTTGCGGCTGCTTGCTTCGTTCTTTTGATTGCAAGCGATCGTTCTTATCATTGCAAGCGCAAGATGAAGTCTTTGGACGGTTTGGAGGCTCACTGCTTTCAGGTCGATTCCTACGGGGCTCTGGTACTGCAATCTACGGGGATGCTGCGGCAACCTTTTTTGCAATGAAATGCGACCGGCAGGTCGTTTTCGAGCTTCTTTCGCCTTCATCCTGCTTCTTGTGATGCTTGGAGTTGTTGGTGTTGCTGCGGGCGGCGCCAGCTGCATCTGGTTCGGTGCAGTCGGCTGGTTGTTGCTTGCTGCGGAGCTGCGGTGGTCTTCCACGACGCGTTCCGTCCGTTTGAACCTCATGGAGGCACCCAGCTCTCAATTGTTCGTCGTGGCTTGTCAGTTGTCTGAGAAACCGCGTAAAGTCATTGCGATTGACAGGCACTTTCGACAACGTCCGAAGAAATGCGCGTCTCTTCGTGCTCGTTTTGCGCCGGACGACAGTCTGTTTTCCTATCGTGATGTCGAGCGCCGAGTGGACTTGAGCGAGGAAGAGCTTCACGATCGTTATGACTGGCGCATTATTTCGAGATCTTTCATGGAAAAGAAGCGTCAGGAAGTCAAATGGGAGCGTGCGTTCGAAATGCGTCCGAGTGATGATGTTCGTCACAGTCCTTCGGACGGCCTGTACCGCAAGCACATCCCGGCCTTGACGGATGAGATGTTTTCGTTGACGAGAAAGGAGAAAAGTGTCATCCTGCGCATTGGACAGCGTTCTCGACCGGCCTCGCTCCATTCTTGAAAAGCGTTGGAGTAGTTCCTCCCGGATTTGCGTCGTGGGAGGATTACGAAGTGTACCTCCATGCATACCATTTGTTCTATCAGACGGTTGTCAAGTGGTACGACAACATCTTTTGCAGTGTGCGAGTGGAACCGCTGGTCTTGGAGGAGGAGGAGGAGACCGAGGAAGATGATGGGGATGACTTTGGGTTTGTGGGTGGCGATGTTTCGGCCGCCGAGGTTGGTGATGACGATGTCAACGCTGCTGAATATGTCAAACACCACAATCAACCTGACGATACTAGTACTGAGGAAGGAGAAGTGTCAACGGAAGTGGAAGAGACGGAGGTGGAGGTGCAACACGAGGCTGCTGTCCTGGAAGTGCCGGAAGTGCTGCACGAGCAGGGCATGCGACGTGGTGGCCATGTTCGTCGCGTTCATTTCGCAGAGAAGCTCGTGTCAATCGTTTATCTGCCTGAGCTCTCTCAGGAAGATAAATTTGCCATGTACAACTCTGGTGCCGCCTTGCAGGAAATGCGAGAGGCGTATGAGATTGAGATGGCAAATCTTTGCCTTCCGGAAAACCCTGCGCCAGTGCCGATGGACTACGAGATGACTCCAACAAGCCCAGTGCCGATGGACTACGAGTTAACTCCGGCAAGCCCAGTGCCGATGGATTACGAGATAACCCGGAAAGTCCAGTGCCGATGGATTACGAGTTAACTCCGGAAAGCCCAGTACCAATGGAGTACGAGTTTACTCCGGAAAGTCCAGTGCCGATGGATTACGATTTAACTCCGGAAAGCCCAGTGCCGATTCAGGACCTACGACGTGGTCGCCATGTTCGTCGCGTTCATTTTGCAAAGAAGCTTGTGTCAATTGTTTATCTGCCTGAGCTCTCTCAGGAAGATAAGTTTGCCATGTACAACTCTGGTGCCGCCTTGCAGGAAATGCGAGAGGCGTATGAGATTGAGATGGCAAATCTTTGCCTTCCGGAAAACCCTGCGCCAGTGCCGATGGACTACGAGATGACTCCGACAAGCCCAGTGCCGGCGCCAGTAAAGTGGACAACGGTGTAGGTTCGGAAATGATAATGGACAACGAGGTAAGTTTGGAAAGCATTGTAGCAATGGAAATGGACAACGAGGTGAGTGCAAAGAGCCCTGTTGCAATGGAAATGGATGACGAGGTAAGTTTGGAAAGCCCGGCTGCAATGGAAATGGACGACGAGGTAAGTTCGAAACCCCTGTTTCGACGGAAATGGATGACGAGGTAAGTTTGGAAAGCCCGGCTGCAATGGAAATGGACGACGAGGTAAGTTCGGAAACCCCTGTTTCGACGGAAATGGACGACGAGGTAAGTTCGGAAAGCCCTGGCGCAATGGAAGTGGACGACGGGGTAAGTTCGGAAACCCCTGTTTCAACGGAAATGGACGACGAGGTAGGTTCGGGAAGCCCTGTTGCAGCTGAGCCTAAAGATGCTGCTGATGACAAGATGGAAGTGGACCTTGAGACGGTGGTTCTTGATGAAGTGGCGGCGGTGCTTGTTCCTCTTCGGATGAACAGGACGAAAGCATTTGGTCCTGGCCTTCGCTCCCGTCCTTATTTGAGCCGGAAATGCAAGGAGAATGGTGCTTGTCGTCGCTCCCGTCCTTATTTGAGCCGGGAATGCAGGAGAACGTCCGGTACACGCACTAGTTTAGTTTAATAATTTATCTACTGGAAAAGAGAGGAGGAGAGGTGATGGTGGTCCACGGAGGCGCTGGAATCCCCGATGCAAGGTACTCGACGGCAGAGTACCTAGTGGGGACCGTGACCAGGTACGTGTCATCTCGAACCCAATCTGTTTTATTTTGTCTGTTTGTGTGTTTGCTTTTGCGGTGGTTGCTGTCTCAAAATTCAAAACGGCCAGGCGTGGCAAGCCTACTCTCGCATTGCGATGGAGTTTGGGAATTATGTCGCTCGGTCAGCGTCACCTGATGTGCCGTCTACAACAATGGGTGCATTCATGCGTTGAATGACTCGTAGCTCGGTGGCTAGGTGCAGTGAGGCACCCTTTCTTCTAACTGCATGCGAGAGTTGTGCTAATTTTCTTATCGGTAGTGTGGGTGCTACTACGGAGTAGCACTATAGTTTTCAAACTTTCTATAAAAAAGTTTGGCTGTTTACCTAGAACTAGACTACTAGTCTAGGTCTGTATGATGTACCAGTATGTAAACCGGTAGAATAGTAGTATATTGGAGCTTCCATGCGTGAAAGCGCAAAACCTATCCCAGCCCCGCGGCTGTTGGCGTCGCGATCTATGATTTGCCCTTAGTTTCTCGTGATTATCTTTGCAAGCTTCCTTTGTGTGAATGAGACGTACAGACCCGACGCTGCGGCGACAGTCGCGCCTCACCTAGTAGCTCGGTGGCTAAATGCATTGAGGCACCGTCTCTTCAAGCAAACAAGCGAGAGTTGTGCTGATTTTCTTTACGATAGTGTCGGCGCTACTAAGGAGTAGCGCTCTAGTTGTTAACCTTTATAGGAAAGGGATACTATCTTTATCATCACTTGTCTGTTTTACCTACACTATTCGTGTTCCTAGTTGTACCAGCTTGCATACTCAGCGCTTACTTCAGAAAACTCGCATGCAACGACATTCTACGCGCGCGTAGAATTCAAAGTAAGGTACAGAGAGCCTGCGCGCGGTTCTATGCGAAGAGTGTCCGATTCCTTTAGAACATCACCGGTCGGCGTAGCTTTGAATCAAGGTTCAGCAACGGTGCGCTGCTCTCTAATTCTATGCACGATTCTGCACGAGACCAGATACTGCCTCCCGATGGACCAAAAGCTACCACAAAGGCTATCAGTGCCGTCCTGTCAGTCGTCTTGTCGGACTGCCCAGCTGGGTTAGGGTATTCAACGACCGCCGATGCATTAGTGCCCCAATGTCCTTGCCTCGCGACTCCACCGGCTGTCTCGCTCGAGCACCGTGCCTTGAACGCCCGTCAGCGCCAACTGCAACGCACAAAACAGACCGGCGGGTCCTGCGCCGACGACAATCACTCGCTTGTTGGATAAAGTGCGTGCTGCTTCGTCTTTCACAATAGCGTCATGTAAGTTGGCATCATCATTCAGAGCATTCGAATGGAATGCTGTACTTTGGCTCGAAAGGAACTACCTGGAGCAATATCCATATCCAGAACGTAAACAAACCGAGGTCCATATTCACCGTCGGCCCGTCGTTTGTATCGTGCATCCAAGGATCGTCGAACGACTCGAACATTGGAAATGCCGGATTGTAAAGTCGAGAAGCGATTGACTCATCATCACTGTTGGTTGCTGCTTCAATTGAAGTCAAATTGCTGCTGTTCTTTGTAAGCCTCGTCAGTAAAGACTCTAGAACAGCGTCATTGACGTATTGCTGTTGCACCGAGCGATGTGTCCCTCTTCTTGACATCGACACTCGCGAGTCGATCAGGATGAACTAGTTCTCGTTCCTTTCGGGTGGAATGGTGTTGTTAACTTTTGTTTCGAAGAAGGTTTCCGCTCGGTGCATCGACACATCGACACATCACCACTTATTTCAAAACGGCAAATCGATACTCGGCACTTCGACAGCACTTCGAAACTCACTTCGACAATTAGTTGGCCTTTCAACACTCTGTCGGCCTTTTGAGGCGCTTTGACACTCACTTCGACAATTTGTTGGCACTTTGACAGCAATTCGACACGTACTTCAGCAATATGTCGGCACTTCGACTGCACTTCGAGACGTACTTCGACAATTTGTTGGCACTTTGACAGCACTTCGACACTCACTTCGACAATTTGATGGCACTTTCGACAAATGGTTGGCACTTCTACAACACTTCGACACGTACTCCAAAATTTGTCTGAACTTCGACAGCACGTCGACACTTACATTGACAATTTGTTGGCACTTCCACAGCACTTCGAGACGTACTTCGACAATTTGTTGGCATTTCGACACTCTGTCGGCCTTTCGAGGCACTTCACGTACTCAACAATTTGTCTGAACTTCGACAGATCTTCGACACGTACTTCGACAATCTGTCGACACTCCATTCGACAATTTGTTGGCACTTTCGACACGCATCTCCAACAATTTGTCTGAACTTCGACAGATCTTCGACACGTCTTCGACAATCTGTCGACACTCAATTCGACAATTTGTTGGCACTTTCGACACGTACTCCAACAATTTGTCTGAACTTCGACAGATCTTCGACACGCATTTGCCGACAATCTGTTGGCACTTCCACAGCACTTCGAGACGTACTCCAACAATTTGATGGCACTTTCGACACGTACTCCAACAATTTGTCTGAACTTCGACAGCACGTCGACACTTACATTGACAATTTGTTGGCACTTCCACAGCACTTCGAGACGTACTTCGACAATTTGTTGGCACTTCGACAGCACTTAGACACTCACTTCGACAATTTGTCGGCATTTCGACACGCACTTCCGACAGCACTTCGTCACTTTGTCGGCACTTCGACGCCGCTTGAAACTCCGAGATGTAGCCACTAACTTCGACACTTCGACACAGCGACAGTCGACACATCTCAACCCACTTCGACATTTGGACATTTCGACACATAGCTTCGACAGTCAGCACATGTCGAGTCACTTCGACATTCAGCACATCGCTATTTTGACATTTGGTCCTTCGACATAGTCATCGTCACTTCGACGTTTGGGTTACTCGAGGACACACTGACCATTCGCAGTTTGTCGCTTGCCGCCTCGACACTCGACGACAACAAACGACACGCACTTCGACAGTTCGAAAATCCGCACTTCGTCACTCGCCATGTCGACACTTCGCACTTCGACTCTTGCCGTGTCGACACTCGACATTCAATTATTTCGGAAAATCGACACTTTGGCATTTCTCACTCTCACGCAACTTTTAGTGACTTCTGACTCTTGATGAAGCTGAGCCTTCTGTCACACTACGGTTAATTCTTGTTCCCGATACAGACTTTGTTCTGCGGTAAAATACAGAGAAAGCCGCGCGTGTAGCAAATGAAAATGAAAATGAACCTGCGGCGGCAACAAAACGCCCTTATCTTGCAATGGCGCGCCGAATGAATCAGCAGTCAAAGTTCTCAATCAATACTCGTATGGTATGAATGAATTATTATCAAACCATCAAAGAATAAGAAAAGATGCTCACATCATCGTCAATAGTTGCAAATAATAACGACATCGCATCAGTTCATCGAGATTGTTTGGATTTTGGATGAGAGCGTCGGATCTCTCTTGGATCTCTTGTACAGTAAGGTTACCAGTACGGTACCAGGAAAGACGTAGAAGCGCTACGGCTACCGCGTAATATCGCGGGGTACGATACGGGACAGGACTGAAAGGATGATTCTACGGGCTCACGCGCGACACCGCGCGACGCTTGCCATGCTCGCTCTTCATCTTCGTCTCTTTATCGTTCTCGTCTAAGGTTACCGGTTACCGGTACTCAGCTATCATCTGTCACTGACACACGCACCGAGTACAGACCACGTGGTACTTAACGCACATACGCAGGAGCACGTTGAAAATGTACCACCGTCGTCCCTATCCTTGTTCACCGCAGCAAGCAATTTTGCCTCCTCCTCCTCCTCGCAGTTTTCTTCGGAATTAACTTTAAACGCATCGTTATGATTCAAATCATTTCCAACACGTTCAAATCGCTCTCGAGCTTCATGCTCGTCACCTGCATGCTCTCGCTTTGTGCCCGCTGCTTCTTCGCTACCGCGGGGACGCAGTTTGGCTCGGAGATGAGCAGTTTGCCGTTCTCGTCTAAGGTTACCGGTTACCGGTACTCAGCTATCATCTGTCACTGACACGCACCGAGTACAGACCACGTGGTACTTAACGCACATACCCAGGAGCACGTTGAAAAATGTACTGGTACCACCGTCGTCCCTATCCTTGTTCACCGCAGCAAGCAATTTTGCCTCCTCCTCCTCCTCGCAGTTTTCTTCGGAATTAACTTTAAACGCATCGTTATGATTCAAATCATTTCCAACACGTTCAAATCGCTCTCGAGCTTCATGCTCGTCACCTGCATGCTCTCGCTTTGTGCCCGCTGCTTCTTCGCTACCGCGGGGACGCAGTTTGGCTCGGAGATGAGCAGTTTGCCGGACAGCGCAAACCTTCAGGTCATCTCGAGTCGGTGTTCGTTCTCTCCGTCGCCTGTTTGCTTGTTCTGTTCTTATTTTATGTCTGCATCATTGTTCTTTCACGTGCATGCGTTGCTGTGTTTGAGTTGGTGCGCTTCTGCGTTCGGAATCTCGCAGAAGCTGCTTCTTTCGCGATGAAGGGTGTCCGTTCTTTCATGCATCCGTTTCGTCGTTTTGCGGCTGCTTGCTTCGTTCTTTTGATTGCAAGCGATCGTTCTTATCATTGCAAGCGCAAGATGAAGTCTTTGGACGGTTTGGAGGCTCACTGCTTTCAGGTCGATTCCTACGGGGCTCTGGTACTGCAATCTACGGGGATGCTGCGGCAACCTTTTTTGCAATGAAATGCGACCGGCAGGTCGTTTTCGAGCTTCTTTCGCCTTCATCCTGCTTCTTGTGATGCTTGGAGTTGTTGGTGTTGCTGCGGGCGGCGCCAGCTGCATCTGGTTCGGTGCAGTCGGCTGGTTGTTGCTTGCTGCGGAGCTGCGGTGGTCTTCCACGACGCGTTCCGTCCGTTTGAACCTCATGGAGGCACCCAGCTCTCAATTGTTCGTCGTGGCTTGTCAGTTGTCTGAGAAACCGCGTAAAGTCATTGCGATTGACCGGCACTTTCGACAACGTCCGAAGAAATGCGCGTCTCTTCGTGCTCGTTTTGCGCCGGACGACAGTCTGTTTTCCTATCGTGATGTCGAGCGCCGAGTGGACTTGAGCGAGGAAGAGCTTCACGATCGTTATGACTGGCGCATTATTTCGAGATCTTTCATGGAAAAGAAGCGTCAGGAAGTCAAATGGGAGCGTGCGTTCGAAATGCGTCCGAGTGATGATGAATGCAAGGAGAACGTCCGGTACACGCACTAGTTTAGTTTAATAATTTATCTACTGGAAAAGAGAGGAGGAGAGGTGATGGTGGTCCACGGAGGCGCTGGAATCCCCGATGCAAGGTACTCGACGGCAGAGTACCTAGCGGGGACCGTGACCAGGTACGTGTCATCTCGAACCCAATCTGTTTTTTTTGTCTGTTTGTGTGTTTGCTTTTGTGGTGGTTGCTGTCTTTAAATTCAAAATGGCCAGGCGTGGCGAGCGTACTCTCGCATTGCGATGGAGTTTGGGAATTATGTCGCTCGGTCAGCGTCACCTGATGTGCCGTCTACAACAATGGGTGCATTCATGCGTTGAATGACTCGTAGCTCGGTGGCTAGGTGCAGTGAGGCACCCTTTCTTCTAACTGCATGCGAGAGTTGTGCTAATTTTCTTATCGGTAGTGTGGGTGCTACTACGGAGTAGCACTATAGTTTTCAAACTTTCTATAAAAAAGTTTGGCTGTTTACCTAGAACTAGACTACTAGTCTAGGTCTGTATGATGTACCAGTATGTAAACCGGTAGAATAGTAGTATATTGCAGCTTCCATGCGTAAAGCGCAAAACCTACCCCAGCCCCGCGGCTGTTGGCGTCGCGATCTATGATTTGCCCTTAGTTTCTCGTGATAAGGAGCGACCGACTGTTTTTGCTCCTCGCTCCTCTCCTCCTCCTCCTCCTTCTAAGTTTACCGGTACTCGTTCTCCTATTTGTGAGTGGTGGGTGCCGCGTTCCTAATTAGCGGTGCTCGTTTGGGAGAGAGGTCGAAATTTTTTATTGGAGAGACGGCCGATTGTGGGCGGAAAAACAATCACGACGACGCATTCATCCATTCTTTTGATGATTATGATTTCTGTTTCTTGTCCTATTTATCCCTCGTTCTCTTCCTTTCCGTATTCATAAGTGCTCTCAGAACTATAACAAAGAAGCTCTCTTTTCTGTTGCATGACCAAGATGATCAAGACAGCATTCATTGCTTTTTAACAAAGTATTTGCGTGACGATTCTATCGCCGCATGAACTACATTCAATCTCCGAGGCTTTTTTCAGACCTGGTATCAAGCGTTTGAAGCGAAACGAAATGAAATGAACAGGTTGCCTCCCATGGATAATGTTTATTCAACAGATAATGTGATTTGATTTCATTCTACGCAATCGCTTTGTCGGTTGAAACGGTGTGGTGCTACGTCTGAACCTCGAGTGCGCGGGTTGTCGGGACAACTCCTCCTGCTCGGAGCAGTTCTACCAAACGCAGGGCCCGACGACTGCAGCTCAGCATCATTCCTGCACATTGTTTCAAGGACTTTACAACGAACCCGACTTCCCGCTCGTCACACCGACTCCTTTTCTGCAGCGCTACCTTCGCTTGAAGACACTCGAAGAATGTATTCTCTTCTGGGGCCTTGACGACCGGACGAGATGGCTATACGATGGTAACGATTTCGCATCTTTTTCGCTGGGTCAAACTTTCGCGCTTGCTTCATAAGGAACAACAAACACGTGACAAGCACAATCGATCACGCATTCAGTTATTTATGAAGGTCGTGTCAAGCTGAGTGTTCAATAGTCGCCTGCGGGGCACCTATGGACATCCTGGTAAAATTGGCCGATTGCAACAAATAGAAACAGATCTTCCTCTTGGTTGAGCGTGCTGTCGATTTGCTTTAATTCACCGGTCTCTGTTGATGAACTAGTTTTGAGCGTTATATACGACGGCATCGATTTAAGTTTCAAATACTTCTTCGTGGGACTCTGATAAAGCTACTCACTTTAGTTTAACGTTTTTGGTTTGCGCTTATGAAGTAGTTGACTGTCGCAGGCTTTCTAAAAGAGTATCGGTGGAGACTCGGGCTGATAACATGCCCCGCCACGAAGCATGGACTCGTGTACAATCGAAATCAAGAAAGCACAAGCTGTACCAGAGAAAAGAACAAACAAAACCTTGACTTTTGTTGTAGCGGCAAAGACAGATAAAAGGCGACGGCTTGTGAGTACCCACCAGCCTTCGTCCGGCTCCCGTTGAAGCACTTTCTCCTTCCAGGAAAAGTAATATTGGAGCCACTGCAAGTATTCCCAGACTTAATGTGGGTATTCCAAGCAACGATCTAAATTCGTAATCGTCGTCGGATCGTGTCAGTACGAGCTTTGCAAAGATCAGAAACAGAACACTCGCCCAAGCGAGCAAGCAAAAGCAATTGGCAGCACCACGAGTACGAATATCCTTGGTGCGCCGCTGTCCAAGGGAGACGGAAATCAAAAGCGATGACATGCTCGAGATGACCAGGTATGTCGTCAGCCAATCCGAAGAGGCAATCGAAGACAACCTTAGCAGCGACGGAATCCCTGACGTTAAGAAGAAAACCACAAACGCAGCGATAACGGTGTTTGCCAAATTTTCAACGTCAGTAAAGTTCTCAAGCTCGATAAAGTAACCCAGCACGGATGTAACTGAGCAAAGAAATGCCATCATCATCGAGGATATTGTTGTGAACACCAATGGTAAAAGGTCCGCTTCGTTCATGAGCTGTACAGTCACGAACCAAGCAACGCCGCCGAACATCAGGCTGAATATTGTAGTGCGCAACATTAACAAGTGATCGTTTGTCCCCGATCTGCCGCGCCTTTCTTTCAGCTCTAGAGGACCTGCTATGGCCAATAAAGTTGCAATTAGAGATGATAGAATTCCCCATCCTCCTGTTCGACTATTTGTGCGACGCATGAGATCGCGACCGATGGCAGAAGCAGCTGCAAGCTTGTATGGGTTCAAACCACCTGAGCGCGATATTTCCATCCCAGAGTTGAATATGGGAAAAGTGAAACTAATCATGACCCCAAGCAAAAAAACAAAACCTGAAATCTTCTTCCACATCTCTCCTCCACCGTCGGGTAAATAGTGATTCAGCATCGAAAGAAGTGACACGCCCCACATGCATGTACATGAGCCCAGCAAGAGCACTGCGCAACCCGACACGCTCAGATTAGTGTTGCTGTTCCGCAAAATATTAATGAATGGCTCAACAACGGTGAATTCTGCTAGCAGAATGGCGAGTGGCAACAACATGCATGCGTAGACAAGGATAATTCGTCGAGAATCCGCCGTCAAAGCAGGACCACCCGATATGTTTCGCCGATATCGAGTTGATGCTTTAAGATAAACGGGGTCAAAAGACGTGAGGGACCACCATGATAAGGAATGAAATTCCAGACAGAATTGAATCAAAAAGAGTATCGGTTGGACTCAGCGGGTGCATATTCCTCTCGTCACGTATCGTGTCGATGAATACAGCAAATACTTTTCCCACAGCAAAGGCAATCGCCATCCAGGAAGATGAGTTTCTGATCATCCCAAAGTACTTCATCATGCGGCTTGCACCAACAAGTGCCAAACTTGTTGCATACGCCACTTCTGGGGTATACATGACATCACTCACTGTCGCGTCTTGTACCATGTGAACTCCGATAACTTTCGCCCACGTCGACTCTTTTTGATCAATGCTATTTCCATTTCCATCAATACAAGCGCATATGCGACTAGCAATAAACCCGTCAAATCAAACTGTTTCACCTGACTCGATAGCAAGCCGCCAGGTGCCCGGATGGCCAGACCAGTGGCCAGACCAATGAGAGCAGAGGAGGCAACAACACACATCCCGAATTGGATCAGGCTAATGTTTTGACGGGAAAAGGCAAAGTCAAGGTCTGATCGATTCCAGCGAAGCGATAAGTAAAGATCACAAAGAAGATGCGAGAAACACAAACAGCACAATTCCAAGATATCGCAGCATCCGCGTCGTGAACCACAAACAAAGCCCCAGAAATGCCAAGATAGGAAGAGGAGCAAAGTTCCATGGCATACCGACGCCCTTTCCTACCAACAATCCCAGCAGCGAAAGTAGGAGTTGTAAAACATCCTCGTGATATTCGCCCAAGAACGGCTGGCCATTCGACGTTCGTCCCCACAACCAAGTCGTCAATAGCAGCGTGACAGTAGCCAAAGTCCAGTACAAACACAACATCCACGAAGACTGCTTGATACCAGTGTAGTGATAAGAGAACTCATGAACTAGAGGAATCAGGTATCGTTGTTGAACGGCCAAGGACGAGAGAAACGTAATGACAAACGGCAAGAAAGCCGTCTGTCGCAATAACGGCAAGGTTGCATAAGGACTATCTGCCACTTTCTGCTTCGAAAGCACACTCATGAAAGTCATAAGCAAGTACGGAACAGCCAATGCCAAGAACCAATCAAACCAGTCGTCGAAATCGGCCATTCGGCTCAACAATCGACGCCAAAATGTCATGAAGTGCATGGCCGGAGGCACCAGCAAGAGCACCATGAGTTGGCCTAGGGCAATATTGTTACCGACAATAAAGTTCTTTTGCGCGATTTCCCCTAGTTTCATTTGTCGATTCATCGGTCGTGAAACTCGACTCGCAAGAACCGACCGAAATCAAGTTCACCCATAACATCGCAGCAAATAGATGAGGCGCACAGGTCGCCGCAGCGTCGGGTCCGTACGTCTCATTCACATATTGCACACAGCAAAATGACATAAGAAACTTGCAAAGACGATCGGTGCCGTTGCATGGACGCAAGCTTCCATTTGGATTGAAATCTTGGGGTACGCGGTGAGCCAATCTGTGAATTGAAGTGCCCCCAGGCAGCCACCAAAGCCCAAAGAACGCCACCGTACAAGTCTGAAAGATGACGCGAGGAATCATCCACCCATTATCGGGCGTTGTATCGCTAGTATCAGCATCTTCGTCGTTTTGCATCATCCAAGACCATCCGGTGAAAAGAGAAAGGATCGGAACGGCGAGCCAAGTTGCCAAGACAACTCCGTCACGCGAAAGCAATAAATCAAGGCTGTAAATCACCAAGGAAATCCAGAGAAATGCAATCAGAGGAACATCGGATTGTTGATTATTAAATAAGAATAGCCCAGTCGGCAAAAGAACAGCAGACAGAAGCTTATTGTGTTTGTAACGAAGCGGCTGCTGTTTCAAAGAATCCGAAGGAGAATACAGAGGCGACGGTATCGAGTTTGTTGCGTACGTATACGAGGACGATTGAATCATTCCCATGGGTTCCGATGATGAAGGATTCGATACAGCATAGGGATATGTCGGTAAGGGCCGCCGATGATAAGCCGAAGCAGCATCTGACGACTCCGGAAGGCCATAAATATTATTTGAATCGCCGCCGCCGCTGTTGTTGTTGTTGTTGCTGCTGCTGCTGTTTCTGGTAGTATTCGGTGCGCGATGCATTGAATCGGTTCTAAGAGCAAAGGAGAGAGATAGATGGTATAATAATCAAGAGGACGACAACTCAATCATCGTTTTTTTGCCTCGCATCCCTCCCAATTACTACTCTTATTATTCATTTTCCTTGTTTTGAGGACCATCACGACGAGCAACGGCCAGACCGCCATTCATCCGAAAACTGTTCTGCGCGCAAATCGTTTTGACGTTTCAAATGCAAGGAGCAAGGAGTACCGGGTAATAATAAATTTACTCCTTGTTCAAATGCAGTTTGACGTTTTCCAGATATACCGGTAAACGCGCCCGTTCGGCTAATTTTCCTATACAGCGATCGTTGTCAAGAACCCACAAAACCGTTCCCAAAAAAAACATTTTCACAAACCGAAGGAATGAATCATCCACATCGACGTGATACTTTTACCAGAATCCCTTTATTTACTGAAACAAATGGAAACCGAGACGCCATCCTCCGTGATTTGGTAGTGCTAGTCACTGCTACTGCTATTGTAAGTCGGATTTTCAGATGTTTCCATCCAATTGTTTGCGCGACGGACACAAACCTCTTTTGTTGAAAGAGCGACCTAACTGCACTCTGTGTTCACCACGTTGTCAAAAGCATTGTTGTTGGCAAATTCATTGCTGGCTACATTTTTTTGGTTTCATTGTTTTGCATTGCTGTGTTAATTGCTGCGTTCGTTGCTGGTTTCAATTGCGCGCCATATAGCCGCGCAGTACTTTGGTGAAAACGACAAGCGCAACGCCGTCGCCGCGTCCGGTGTGTACAACAACGTTCAGGCCGAATCCGTCCCTGCGCAATGCATCAGTGCAAAATGAAAACCCGGATTCGAATGCCTCTCTGAAAGAAAACAGCGCAAAACAGTCAAGGCGGAACGGCAATTTGGACAAGGGCAATGATTGTGCCATTGGATCCGATACTGCAAAGCCTTATCTTCTTTTCGGAAGAAGATAAAAGCTATGCTGCGCGAATGGGGTAAACACCCGAATCGGTATCGAGCGAACAAATTGAAGGAAGCTGAGACTCCGACAGATCGACGAGCACGAGTCGAAGCGAAGCCATTCGGTCCTCTCGGATAGGTCGACCAATACTATTTGAATTGGCATGGAAGGATGAGTCTTTTGTCAGAAACTCAAAATTTTCTAGAATAGAATACTACGGAGTAACTATTATTGAGAAATTTATCCTTTTCCACGAACGATCGTTTGGTTCTTTTTTTTTTGGAATATTTGGAGCTGAGTGACTAGAGCCACATGGAGACTGTGCGATTGCCAAAAATTTCGCTCGCTTAAACCCGAATGAAGTACACTGCTAAGTGGAACGAGGCAAAACGCTTTTACCAGGCTGGCCTAGAAAATGTGTTCGCAAAACTTGGAAAGGCCGCTCCACCTGGACCTTACAGTGATGCTATCCAAGAATTGCCCAATGAAAAGAATCTGAAAGAGCGCAACATTTCAGAAGTAGTGCCTGTCCAAGCTAGTGAAGTCGTCACTTCGTCCGATCTTGTTGAAGACGCAAGTCATAATGTGAACGATGTCAAAGACGACGATGGATCGCTCGTCTCCCATTAGACAAGAACGAATCCTTCGCACTCTCACCATTCAGAAAAGACGAAGACGTATTGGACGAGCAACGGCTGCCCATGTTCTAGCTGCTTTTGCTGACGCTGGCGTGTGAACGCCCTAAAACATCCAGAAGCGTCTCTAACGGACTGGAAGCGCGTGCGTTGTACACAGACATTCTTGAGCAGGCAACCACTGTTCGATCAGCCCGAGACAACTCGTCACAAGCAGGTTGCTAAAATCAAACAGAGTGAGTCCGACCCGTTGAAACCAGTAGAGTTGAATCGACGAAACGAGTGGGATGAGCGCAATGATAATCTGCAGGAGCGCACAACTTTGCTGGATATTGAAATGCAAGAATGTGCCATTGAAATAAGTAAACTTGAAATTGCCGAGAAGCGCCTGTGCTATCACATGAAACAAACTGCTTGCTGCATACAAAGAGCTGCGAGAACAGGAAAAGCTCAGCAACGTAGAAATCGCCAAGCTGTTTCCTGAAATGACTGATTTTATTCAACCTGAGGAACGGTAAGATTCATTCGTTGATCAATCAAATGGAATACTGATCAAGAAGTCGCATTATCACTACCACCAACTAGTCTGCGGACTCTGGATCCTTTCCTCGTGTAAACTAGAGCGTGAATTTTCCTTGTGTCGTTTTCTCGCTTAGACTTTCTGTTTGTATTCGTCAACCTTTTCTTTTGTAAATTGCTATGCGCGCCTTTCGTCTTGTCCTCGTACTCAATCCATTGTACACACCGTGATTATTGCACTCCCAATAGACTTCGCCGTTGCCCATGCGTCTGCGCCTTTGAAAATAATTGGGACGACCTCTGACAAGTATTTGGGGCAATCACGTGCGGTATTGTTTTCTCTAAGTAACATTGTTGGTGCGACTTTCTTTCCCATTTGGGACCAAGTCGACATTTGCGTGGTGGAACAATAACAAATAGCATAATTTTGATCTGTCTTTTGTTTGTTGTTGTTATTCTTTATTTGGGTAATTAACGACGTTGATCTACGCCTCTTTCCCCTTCGTGCTGTGAAGGACGCGTAGATATATGACCGATTGAAATTCGCTCCCATTCTGGAGTCGTTTGGTGTATTTAACATACATCGCTTTCCTATCAACGATTGTTGTCGTCTGAGTCTCTTCGTTCGATTCGAAGTGATAACAAGTGGTTTGATCGAGCAACGAGCTCTCGACTACTTATCAGATTAACAGTCGCAAGATTCTTTGTTTATTTGAGCTTATCCGTTCCTATTGATCGCTCAATCGCTACGGAAGAGATTCTTCATTTGTTTGCAGCTTCGTCAAGATGACTCGCTCGCAAACTCGTTCCAAGAACCGCCGGACCGCCGTTCAAGAAGGTTCAGACTTACCTTTGCCTCCTGATCCCCTCCTGTAATTACAGGATCACCTTCAGCAATGAAAGACGATGATTCCGAGTTGAACGAGAAGTCGAAACACGGAGACGATGAACAGCGGGATAGTGGAGACGACGGCGATGACGGTGGTGACGACGAACCAAGTGAGGATGAAGACGTGCTGACGCCATTCGAGCATCTGATGTTTCGAGTCTACGATTTAGATGCGTCGCACAATCTCTACAAGTCACTTGTCTACAACGGAATGAATTCGTGCCACTCATCTCAAGTACGACAACGCACCGGAATACATTCATTCTCTCAGTCATGTCGATGAGAATAATGTCACCGTGTATCCTCTTCAAGGCGCTATCATCCGATTCTTGAATTTTCACAAATTCATTCGCTCATTGAGTGTTCGTGTGTATCGTTCGGAAAGTTTCTATCAAGTGACTCGCGAAATGTGGGAGGACTTTCACATGCGAGATGATTCGCCTTTGCCGGATATGATTCCTTCTGGTGGTTACGTTACTCCGCCCCGCTGATAGTTCGCCTTCGAAACCAAGTTCTCTCCTTACCAAGACTCAGAAGTGGTTGAAGACGAAGAGAAACGAAACGATCTATTCGGTGCTCAAGACGGAGACACAGTGGGTCGAATGGTACGACTCCACGATGCGCCATGCCAAGTATCAAGACTGCGAAAACGTTCTTGATCCGGACTACAAACCTGATACTTTGGAAGACGAGGAATTGTTCGAACTACAGAACAAGTACATGATGTCAGTCTTCGACATTGTCCTCAAGACGCCGAAGACGAAGTACTTCCTAAGTCTACATACGGCTAAGGGCGATGCGCAAGCAGTCTTTAAGGACGTTATCGAATATCATACGGCCTCTACTGCCTCGGAATTGCGCATGATAAGTTCCAAAAGCTGGTCTCTTCCGACATGGCAACCGATCAAGGTAGCCTCACCTACACGAACTACTTGATGCTGTATCTCGAACAGATGCGTCAGTACGATGCAATTGTTCCGACCAAGAAGAAGCTCGATGATGACTTGAAAAGACTTTCCTCATCAAGCTTGTCAAGAATGTTCCTAGTTTGTCGGATGTGCACCAGCAAGTCGCTGCAATGCGGACAGGGATGGGCCATGAGACGTCGTACGAAGCTTATCTCGCGCTCCTTCTGGACAGAGCTTCGCAATTAGACGACCGCTTCCGAGCCAGCGGACAAGGCAAGAACAAACGCAGCGTTTACAAGAACGATCTCTTCAATTATGAGATTGGCGGTGCTGATGACGATTCTTCCGCAGCTGAGGATTCGTACGAAGCGTATTTGTCGAACGGTCGCCCAGGTTACTTTCCAAAGTTGACACGTGAACAGTGGGGACTGCTCTCGCCTGAGGATCGCAATGTTTGGGATCAACTGTCTGACAAGGAAAGACGACGATTATGAACAAGTTGAGCGCTCCTGCGAGTGCATCGTCGTCCAAGCGAACGAGAACCATTCAACAGCTTTCGCAAGGCCAATGTTCATGACATGACGATCGGTGACCTCATGGTCTTCGCGCAGCAACTGCAAGGCTCTGAATCAGGCAAGGATGGCAATGTCGAAGTCAATCAAAACCAACCCATGTTGACAACAAGAGTGATAAACAGTCTGCCCATCCAGCTTCGTTGAACCAGACCCTCGAGAAGAAGACAATGGGGAACGGTACCAAACGACAAGTCAATTTCTCCCAGCTTGACGTCAACTTGACCGATACTTACACGGTCAGCAAGTCAACGACACGATCGAGTCAAAGCTGTCGTTAATCGATCGTGGAGCAAATGGAGGAGTCGGCGGTGAAGATGTCCGGTTGATTGATTATATTCCCAACCGTTTGTTGACATCCAAGGGATCGACAACCACCAAGTCACCAAGGTGCCGATTGCTACGGTTGGAGGTGTCGCTCTCACACAGGTTGGAGAGCGCATTTTGATCTTCCACCAGTATGCTTATACTGGGAAGGGTCCGTCTATCCATTCTGCCGGTCAATTCGAACACTGGGGAGCGAAAGTCGACGATCGCTCCAAGAAAGTCGGAGGAAACCAGTGTATTGTGACGCCCGATGGATTCACTATTCCTTTGGTGATCGCGCGGACTCTGCCGATTAGCTCTTCGCCCGTACACGGATTCAGAGTGGTCGAAGATTCCCCATATTCACATGACTTCTGGTGAACATTGGGATCCAACCGTTCTCGACTACACTTTGGATGACGACGAATGGAAAGGCCCTCCACACATTCTGGAGAGTCCACCTGAGGAAAATCCTTCGATGAGTTCGGTGAATACCGTGGAGATTCGATCGAGTTGATTGATGAGGCTGTTGTTGCCACCGCTTCTGTCTTTATCACCAACATGGTTGCCGCTCCGATCGAGGCCTTTGTCCTGGATTCCGATGCTGTCCCTCCTGACATTGTTCAAGATAGCATTGATTCACTGATCGATCGGTTCGCGCATGCCCTCGCGATCCACTTGTCATCGAAGTTCATTCAGGGGAGATTGCTGCCGATTCGGACAAGACGATCTAGCTCATCACGGTGCAGCCCGATCTCCAAGTTTCCGACCCAGATTTCGAACGCATTCGGCCCATGCTCGCATTCCTCGGCAAGGATGTCATCAAGGCAACGTTGGAGCGCACAACCCAGTATGCGCGCTTTCAACTCCCAGACCTTGAAAAGCATTTCCATTCACCGCACCGCGCTGAATGTCAAACGTCGCAAGGAGCCGATCGCCACCGATACGATCTACTCGAACACGCGCTGCACTCGGTCTTAGCGTCAAACATGCGCAACTCTTCGTGGGAACCGAGTCTTATGTCGTTGATGTCTATCCTTTGAAGAGCCAAACGCAGTTTGCTTCTTCTTTCGGATGTCATTCGAGAACGTGGTGCGCCGACTCGACTCTTGAGCGATCAGGCTCGAGCCGAGGTCAGTAAGCGTGTCCACGACATTTTGCGCTTCCTTTTCATCGATGATTGGCAAAGTGAGGGCGGCTATCAACATCAGAATTTTGCAGAACGCAAGATCCAAGATATCAAACGCATTTCGGACATTGTAATGGATCGTTTTGGTGTGCCCGATGATTTGTGGTTTGAAGTTTTGCTGTATGTCGCTGATATCCTGAACCATACCTACAATCGGACGCTCAAGGACGTTCCTCTTCGTGTCCTCGACGGTGACACGCCAGACATCAGCGCTTTCCTCCGATTCCGATTCTACGAGCCTGTCTACTATCGCACCTCGGCTCATTCGTTTCCATCGGATTCTCGTGAGGATATTATTTTGTCGGCGTTTCCAAAATGTTGGTCATGCGATGACTTTCAAGATTCTGACAGCGAATCGGAAAATTATCCATCGTTCCGCCGTTTCGCTCCGCTCTTACAGCTACCGATCGCAATTTCCGCGCCGAACCTTTGAATGGGGAGCCTTTGGATGGGGAGTTTTCGCTTGAGGAGCCTTCGCCGGATGGGGAAGTTTTCGCCTGGGGAGCCGGACCTTAGTCGCTCCGTTCCGATTGATGGGGAGATGGACCCCCTCCAGCACGGCAGCTTCGTTTGCAATCTCGTCAGCGAGTTCGCTGGTCTGCCGGAACCTGTCGGTGTGTCAGAAGTTTCAAGCCGGCCCGGCACCACTCATCCGCCCCGATGCCTTGCTTGGTCGTACCTTTCTTTACGACGTCGATGACCCTGATGGCTTGAAGTTCCGTGGGAAAATCGAGGAGATTGTTGGCGACCTCGCGTTCAGCTGCACGACGACCTCGAGAAGAATCGTGATCGCATCCACCGATGCACGATGAACGATGGAGCTTTGAGGAAATCCTTTCGTACGGTCAGTTGATGGATTTCATCAACAACGCTGCCAATGAGGTTGTTTGGAAGTTTCGGAAGATTGTTGACCATCAGGGACCGCTGCAGGAAGGAGACAAGGGCTATATGGGTTCGTTGTTCAATGTCAAAGTCGAATGGGAGTCTGGGGAGATCACTTGGGTGCCCCTGGACAAGTTCGCCTTGAGGCACCGGTCGAATGCGCGATCGATCACCAAAGTCGAAGGATCTGTTGTATACGAATGGTTGGCGTCGCTTCGTCACATGGCTCGAAGAAGGACAAAATCTTCGAGCGTTTTGTGAAGCAGGCGAAGTTGCGTTCATACAACACCGCCCCTCGCTACAAGTATGGCATCGAAGTTCCATGGAACTACAAGCATGCTCTTGTGTTGGACGATAAGAATGGGAATCGGAAGTGGGTGACATCGGTTTGCGATGAGTCCAATTCGATGCATGAGTACTCGACGTTCGTGACTGCGGCACAAGGATAAGGTTCGCCCACCGGACGGATACAAGTTGATTCGTGTTCATTTCGTGTTCGATGTGAAACACGACGGCGCCACAAAGCTCGCCTCGTTGCCGATGGACACTTGACGGATATTCCACTCGACAACATTTACGCCGGAGTCGTCTCGCTGAAGGGACTTCGTCTTGTTGCGCTTGTTGCAAAGTTGAATGAGTTGGAATTGTTTGCGACGGACGTTGGCAACGCGTATCTGGAAGCCAAGACTCGGGAGAAGGTGTATATCATTGCTGGCCCGGAGTTTGGAGCATTGGAAGGACACATTCTGGTGATCGTCAAGGCGCTTTATGGGTTGCGCACGAGTGGGCACCGTTGGGCTGAGCGTCTTGCCGATGTGTTGCGTGAATTGGGTTTCACCCCAAGCAAGGCTGAGCCTGACATCTGGATGCGCCGATGCGGTGACCATTACGGCCGTCAATACGTCTATGTTGACGATCTCTTGGTGGTTTCCAAGGATCCGATGTCAATCATCGGGCTGCTCACGACGCAATCACGGATTCAAGTTGAAGGGACGGGCAAGATCGCGTATCATCTCGGTATGAATTTCGTTGAGGAAGAACGGGTTGTAGTGGATGATAGTGGAGCTAAGAAGACAGAGAAGATGCTTAGCTATTCGCCTCGCCAGTACTTGGAGCGCTTGTTTGCGAACTACGAGCGCATCTTTGGTCGTAAGCCGCGCAACTATTCGTCGCCGTTGGAACCGAACGACCACCCCGAGTTGGACGCATCCGAGTTCTTGGACGATGAAAAGACAAAGGTCTATCAGTCGATGATTGGTGCGCTCCAGTGGTTGGTGACGATTGGTCGGATTGACATCTTTTCGGCGGTGATGACTATG